>JAPZDY010000017.1:4341477-4354811 GCA_029783645.1 Ctenochaetus hawaiiensis
ACAACACATTTAAACCACAGAAGTTTTAGTTATGCTTAATTAAGGACATGGCTGCAAGGTGTCACACACACAATGGTGCATATGCTCTCAAGCTCCACCATCTCCTCCAAACATGGTCATTTCATGCACACTTTGATGATATTTTTCATCTTTTGCGTTAACATTCCCTTCAATGCATTATGCAAAAATAAACTCTGAGATTTCTTTTTAGTCCTGAGAAAGTTCCATTTTATTTTCTATTAGAAATAAAACAGCAGACTGATTCTTAAAATTGTAAACACATTTTTACAAACAAAATGAATACATCAATACAAAGGACATTGCTGGAGGTTTATGGAGCAAAAAGAATAAAAGTGTACAGCCATGTTTTTGTCTGTGAGGCTGAGCCTATTAGAGAGAATGGTGCTATAAGTCAAATGCTAACATTAGCATGCTAAAATGCTCACAACCACATTGCTATCATGCTAATACATTGTTAGCATTGTTAATATAATGTTCTTGTAATGGTGTATGAGCATGCTAAGTTTTGCAAATTGACACTAATCACCAAATTCATTTGTGGTTAATAGGTTTGACTTCAGTTCACAAGATAATTTTCTCACAAGCCAAAGTATTGGACGAAAAAAATATTCACCAATTAATGATGCTAAAGGAAAACTAAAAAAACAACAACATTCATCTCACATTCACCTCCTGTTCGCTATCCTCTTGGACCTCCTCAGACTGGCGCTGTGAGCCCCCTCAGCAGCAACATCTGCAGCCTCAGCAGCTTTCTGTCTGCTGCCTGATTGAGCTTCCTCAGTTTTCACTTTACTTTGATTTTTCGTTGATGAAGTTGTGTTCTGTGCTGTTCCAGGAAGCTTTCTTCGCCCTTTTGCAGCTGGTTTCGACTCTTTCTGATTTGATTCTTTCTCCTCAACTTTCCTCTGTGGCCCTCTGGCTGCTTCACCTGCTTTCATCGGCTTCTCTGCTGCAGCTTTAGCTTTCTGTTTTGTCTTCT
The DNA here is from genome assembly GCA_029783645.1 of Ctenochaetus hawaiiensis. Taxonomy (NCBI): domain Eukaryota; kingdom Metazoa; phylum Chordata; class Actinopteri; order Acanthuriformes; family Acanthuridae; genus Ctenochaetus; species Ctenochaetus hawaiiensis. The sequence goes on from JAPZDY010000017.1 coordinate 4,342,478, forward strand.
GAATTTCATCTTTCTCGCTGGTCTCATTGTCTGTTTTACGGTCAGTAAGTTTTCTCCTAGTTGATTTACTTTTGTTTGTTGTGTCTTGAAACTTTTCAGTAGATTTAACAGCCTTTTTTCTTTCTTTCCCTGGACGTTGCACCTGGCTTTTAGTGGCCTGAAGCTCCTCTGAGGTATCCTCTTTCTCTTTTTCCACACTCATTTCTGCTGCTTCTTGGATGTTGATCTGCATTTCCAGAGCTTTATAGGTTTCCTGTCAAGACATATTTTTCTTTAGGGTTCAGTTAATCCTTAAAGCTTTCAGTTACTGGTTGCTGCATTGTTTTTGGCTGCTCAGCCAAGCGTGAAGACCAAAAAATAAGAAGTGTAACAAAAGATTAAATATGATTCTCACCTTTTGCTGTTCCAGGTCAGACTTCAGGTCAGATAACTGACTCATCAACCCCTGAATCTTCGTCTGAAAACGGAAACAAATATTCAAAAAGTGACTAATCAACAATATATGATAAAGTTGGAGCCTCTCTTACCTGTTCACTGGCAATTTGTTTTTCAAGCTTTTCTTTCTCTTGAGCCTCTTTCTTTCTCCTGTTTGTGTGAGGAATCCAAGTTAGTATTTTACAACATCTGCAGTGTCACAATTTACGCTGATGAAAGAAAATTTACCCAGGAAAAAATAAGCAATCTGTGTTTTCAAAAAAAGTACCATGTATTTTTGGGGCTTTTTGCACAAAAATGTTGCTATTAGCTGTAAAGTTTTGTGTGTTTGAGCCTTTTTTGTGAGCACATGAAATGTAAGACAACATGCATTTCTATGGTTTTCACCAAAACTGTTCAAAATGCAAATTAGAGACCTGAGTTTGTTTTATGTATTGGAGATACTCAGATATGAGAGAGTAAAAAATGTATTCATTTCACAGACATCTTCAAATGAAGAATTCTGGGTGTGAAAGAAAGTCAAATGAATGTTTCTTGTACATTGAAAAGATTTAAGACACTTCTGATCAGGCAGAATTTGAAATCGTGATAAAACTTAAAATAACATTCAGCAAATCTGATCAACGCTGTAATGTACTTTTGTACTGTGAGAAATACATTTCATACAGTTAATAACAGTAAATTATGCATAATAGTTTGCTGTGGTCTTTATCAGCAGTTTATATATGTAAAAATTATGGTAATCCATGATGTATTTTTGTTGGTCTGCATCCAGAGACATTTCATGTCTCATTTCTCAGCTGAAAGAGTTGAAAACTCCTGTTTTAACTCTCACACAGTGAACCTTTAAGAGGAAAAGATGGAAATCATGATTTTTTTTTTAGTGTTAGATGAAATATCGATTAAAAAACAAAGCTTTTGCCAGCAGACTGTTAGCTTAGCACAAAGACTGGAAACTGTCTTTGTAACTACCCACATGAAAACAAAGCAACAACGGCTGTTTTTACTTCTGTTTTTGCACAGCTGTGATTAAGCTTTAGAGGTGCTGATAGGTGAACCTTTTTGTGCCTCTTGGACGGAGCCAGAGTGGCTGTTTTCTCTGTATTTTCTAAACTACCTGGCTGCTGGTGCTAGCTTCATACCTGAGAGCAGTATAGATCATCTTATCTGACTCCTGGCATTGCTTTTTTAAGTTGACCTTATACTTCAGACAGGTTTGAGTCTCTTTATTATCACTTTCACTCTAACTGAAAGGTGGAAAAGCCTTAAAAATAGATAAAAATGCAACACTGACTGCAGCCTAAGATGTGAGCACACAGCTTACTTGTTTTCCAGCGTCTTTTCAATCCGATTGAGCTCAATCCTCTTCCCATCCATGACATTTTGGATGTTTTCTTTCGTCACCATGGCCAGGAGAGACTTGGTGTCAAACTCCGTTAGGTCGATCAGTGGCGATGTCTCATGGAGGACCACTGTCACCCACTCGGTGAGCTCTTCACAGGATGGAAACTAAGAGAAACGACTGATCAGTATGCTGAACCTCCAAGAGCAAGAAACCTGCACGCTTACTTACACGAGTTAATAAATAGTGAAAATATTAGCATTTGCTAGGTTGTTAATGCTATTCTGCAGCCTCAGCGAGCTTGTGTCTGATGTTGTGGATCCAGTCTACCTCCTAACCTCAGCTCCCACATTTTTTGGGGGGGAATTTCCACTGAGCTTCCAGCAGCAGTAAATGCCAGAGGAATGATCTCAAAGGATCCATCATCTTTTACTTCACATTTTTACCATCGTTGAACTTAAAGGGGAAGACATCTTTTTGGAAACATTGTCATTCTAGGGGCAATATATAATGCCAGTAAAAACGCCTGTACCAGACAAAGGCTTGAACATTCGAGAAAGAGTTGTTACGACTTTAAAAAAGGTCAGACCTGCTCTGGGATCAGCCACAGATCTGAAGCGAATCATCAAGTAGCTGCTGCTGGAGGGAAACCTTTGAAACTTTTGAGTTAAGATTCAAAAAGACCAACCTGTTTGAGTTCAGCCTGAGCTTTCTCCCAGGATGCACACGCCAGCTCTGCAGCCATCATCTCCTTCTTCAACAACCTCTGCACCTCTTCCAGGTCTCTCTGAGGACAGTCAGGACATCAGATTGCATCAGTGTGCTGCCATTTTAGTGAGAACTTTCCAAAGATTGCATTCGAGAAGCAAAGTACAAGTAGGAGAGAAAGCTGAAATTCACCTGCAGTTTTTTAATAAGTTTCTCTTGTTTCATCTTTTCAATAAACTCCAAGTCACCTGGTGTCAGCTGATATCCCTTCATCCCTTTCAGCATGGAGTTAGGGTCGTCAGATTCAGACGTGTGCTCTGAGAAGAATGAAAAATCAAACCTTAAGTGTGGGGAAACGCAACAACATGAAGTTAAAACTACTTTGCAAACAAAAGGCTGCTTTACAAACTTTCAGCTCTACCGTAATTTAACCAAAAATCATTATTTGATCAAATCAATTTGGAAAAAAGTTTACAAGAATGTTTTCGTCCCTTGGGAGTTTAAAGGCAGCATAAATTCTAAAACAATCAGACTGTTTTGTACCTGTTTTTGTCTCAAATGTGCTGAAATCAAATGTTCTGTTTTGGTCGTTCTCATGATCTCTTGTTCCTCCCTGTTTATGAAGAAAAAAACAATAGAGATTTAATTAAATTACCATGCCAATAAAGTAAGATTTGATTAACAGAGGCATTGGAAAAATGTACCTAACCTCCATATTGTCACAATCTTCATCACAAAAATCCAGGTGTCTCTTTATATCCGTCAAAGGTGGAGTCCTGTGGAGCTGTCGACCTGATGGGATGCAGTTTCCTGTGTGTCTGCGTTCTCTCAGAATTTCAGAATCTCTCTCTGACATGTTTGAGCTTCTCTTGACTTTGCCACTTCGAAATGAACAAAACGAATGAAAATCTGATATGCAAAAAGCTGCAGGTCCTGGAAATAAAGTTTTGCAGTTCAGCTCTGCAGAGTCCTGCTGTTTTTTTTCTTCCACACTCTCTTCTGTTTGAACAGGTGGAGCTTCTGTGTGATTACAAAAAATCACTGCATCATTCTTTCCACCTGTGGCTCAGAGTTGGCTGATTACTCCTATTGACCAGTAGATGGCGACAGATTCTTTTAGGTTCAAAGCACAGGTTTAAGCTGAAACACAGCTCAACTGATTTAACCCACAAAAGCAAGATTAAGCTCCTATGGCAAAATTTAGACAATGAATTCATTTTTTAACCTCTAATAGACATTAACAGTATTTACTAGACTTCTACTACTGCTGTTACTGTTAATAACATAAAAGAAATAAAAACATAAAGCACTTAACTGATTATTTCTTGCACTTTAGATTAAAAATGGCCCTTTACTCACACACTGTACTGACTTGATTGTACTCGTTGTAAGGTACAAGGCACATTCAAGTACTTGCATTTACACTTATTGCAGAAAGGTCATATTTTATACTGTACTCCACATCATTATTTGACCAGTTAGACATCTTTAAGTCTGAGCTTATTTGCAGGATTGATCCTTTAATACAGTGTTGACATTTTAAAACGTTTCTTTTACAAATTAAAATACCCAAAAGTATGTATAATGATTTAAACGATCACAGCCTACAGCTACAACAGTAAACTGCTGATGAAGTACATTTTGGATTTGGCTTCTCCTGAGTTTTTTTTCAAACTTTTTCACTGTTACTTTTACTTTATTTAAGAATCTACACACAGGTTATCGCACTGACACTGTTAGATACACAGGAAATGCACACATACACTTGAAGTGGCACAGATAACTGAAGAGCAATCGCCTCTCATTTCTAGATGAGATGATGATGTGCAACTTTCTGTCATAGTTGTGTCAAAATGTTTCATAAATGCTGAGTAAGTTTTTACACCTCTCCCTCCCCCTCGCTTTAACTGCTCAAGATGGACAGACAGACGGACAGACAGACAGACAGGCAGGTGTGCAGACAGCCAGATGGACCCTGATACAAAATAGCCAGATAGCCAAGCTGTCTATCTTTAAACTGAGTTGGTGGTGTCACCCTGCCAGTCCCACATGTTTGTGGAGCTCCAGGAACTCTAGAGGAGAGTGCTGAGTCGTAAATACCTCTGTTTTTAAACTGCCCGCTCCCATAACGCAGAGAGGGGGGAGGAGGAGGAGGAGGAGGAAGAGGAGGAGGAGGAGGAGGTCAGTGAGTGTCTCTGAGTTTGAGATAAATCGGTGCTTTGTGACTGACTTGGCATCTCCGGGTGGAAAACGTATGCGGGGTTTTACATTGCAGCCGACAAATCAATCGTCAATAAAAATTAAGTTCAACGTTACTTTTCTCATCTTCTTCATACCGACAATTCCTCCGCGGTGTAAGTGTCTCTTTCTGCCATGTATCTGTTTTTACAACGGGAGGAAATGTCAAGCAGGTGGTCTTCTGACTAACTGTTACTGTACTGAAAATAAAATAAAATAAAATAAATGTGTTTTTACCATAAAGTCACTCATGCTCTTAGTGACAGCAAATCCCTTTTGAAGTGCAGGCACATGTACAAACACACTCAAATCCCACTTTTATTGACAGTAAAAGTCTCTTAGACATCATTCACAATGTTATATTCTCCTTCTTAAAGCCCCACACACACATAACAAATCCACACCGGCTTTTGTGTCACACAAAAGCTCTCTAGTGCTGAGAGAAGTGTCCCAAAAAGGCCATTTACAGCTGCTTCGACATGTAGTGTACTGACCAGGCGAGGCAGACGGGTCGTAAAGGGGCTGATTAAACGGCCCCCTGGTGGCTGTGGATGTGAGGATTGGATGGAGACAGGTGTTTTGACTTACCAAGAGAGACTGATGGGTAATAGCTTGGTATCATTACTATGAGAAAGACAGAGTTTTTAGTTTTTTGCCCACATGAAACAGGATAAAGTATGTAATTTACTGGATTTCGGCACAGAGAGTCAGCACAGGACGGTTGCAAGAGTTGTAATTGTAATGTAATTGTGACACATGCAGCATATTAAAATCATTGTTTACTGGGGCTACAAGCTTACTGGCTCTAGTACAGTGATTTATTGAGTGGGAAATAAAACCCTGGCTCTGTGGCAGTCAAGATCAGCCATAAATACCATCCACGGTCGATGAGATCAGTAACACTTTACCAAATCCTTCTTATTTAGAGAATATTTCCTCTTTTTTGCTCCCTGAAGGAATTTTTTCTCTTCCGATACAGAGGCTTTAACTCCATAAGAGTCCTCTCCCATGATTACAGGAGCACTACAAGCAGTGAAAATACTCTTAGAGCTTTGATATCTACATGAACAATTTTAAAGTTTAGAAAAAATGTAAAACTGCAGTTAGAAGCTTCTCAGCAGGGAAATAATCATTGCAGAATAACAACATAGACAACAAGGAACCAAATCCCCAGGATTTGATGTTGGCATTTTCATTCACTTAAAGTTTAATGGTTAAGATCTAGTAAGGTTTAGGCAAAACCACTTGGGTAAGGTTGTTAAAAAGTTCATGTAATTTGCTTTAAATATCTGGTTTTGTCACCAGAAGCGCCGTCGAAAATCCTTCCATCGTCACACATTCAAACTCATGACAATCGAATCTGTATCATGTTTCTCAAGACTGAGGCAATTTTTTGTGAAAGACTTTGCCCCATTTTGTTAAATCCACAGCTAGAACAGCTGAGTCACATCCCATAGTCCTCTGTAAGCTTATAAACCCCTGTTTTTTTAAAGAGCGCATCACATTGTTTTCTCCTTGCTGAATCATTTCCCCTCCCGTCTAATTCAACTGACTCTCAGACATTACCTGAACCCACCTTCTGTATCAAATGACAGCACAAATATACAAATTTACTAATTATTTTACATTTACATTTTACATTTATACATTCATACACTTAAGGAGAAGTCAGAAATGTGAGCTGATTGCTGAAAAATGTGCAAATATCCAAATCATCCAAGTCAAGTCAAATAAACCTTCTGCTAACAACTGTCATCAAATCATCTGGTCAAAACCAGTATGATGTGTAAGAGGGTAATTATAAAGCACTTAACATTGGCTCTCATGCCAAACACACACACACACACAGACACACACACCTTGGCAAACGAAGGTGAAAGAAGAAAAGAGAGTTGACCGCAAAATTAATGGCAGCGTGTCAAGGAGAGGAACCACTGACAGCTGGAGGAGTCCGGCTGAGTCTTGACGCAATTCGGGTCACACACACACGTCCACATAAAGACACACACATTCGCACGTATCCGCAGGTCAGCCTTTATTTGGTTACTTCGGTATGATATTCCTCTGATGCAGAATAAAAAGCTGACTTTGAATAGAAAACTAATTCATTTCAAAGCAATTTATTTTTGCTCTGCACGCCATCTGAAGCCGAACAATGGCCATAATTCTAATACGGCTCTGACATCTGCTGAGGAAAAATTCTGCCTGTGACTCAACCGTCTGTGACCCTCCTGCATCAGAAACTAACCCAGTTTTTTAAACCACAGCAGCGGACGGCTCTTAAAGTGTCAGGCACTTATTTTTGGTGCAACCCCACCCAGCTCCAAGGTGAAGAAAAGATCACTTAAAGGGCTTTGTTAAAGGGGAACTCCTTGGATGTTACTCATCAAAGCCTGTTTACAGGGATTAAGGAGAATGACTACATATGTGAGTTGTATAAATACTTATGCTGCATTCAATATGAACCGGGAGGTCAGAATTTTCAAGTGCCAGATGGGAATTTTGACAGGAATGCCCCATGTATAAGATCTCCAACTGTCAAGGTGGATTTCCGAGGTAGATTTCCGACTTTGATGATATTCTCCAAACTCCAACATTAGGAGAATCTCAACAACCGGTTAAACAAAGAAAAATCCAGGAGTGAAAGATGCAGTAATATACTGTTTATTAGCCCTTCTGTCTTATCTGTGTATCACTGTACATGCAGCTACAGTGTTTATATATGCAAAATACCACATAATGTGTTATTATTTACTGGTATTGCTAACATGGCTAACAATTGATAACCTAGCTGGTAACTGGTGTGATTGGTTTCCTAATTCATCGAAGTGAAACCCCCTTCACCGCAGGTGTGATATCATTTTCAACCTAAACTCCAAACTCTGGATGTAATTTGAACTCAGCATTATGTGTCTCTAGAGGGCGCTGTGGAGAATCTGATCAATTTCCTTAAGTGATGTCACTCGAGTCAGCGGCTAAAGACTTAAAATTTGAAAATGAAAAAAAAGAAAATCTGGTGATGTGTAAAGTGAGTTTCAGACTTCTGTGGTTGTCTCTCAGTTCTGCTTGAGGCCAGTTACTCAAGGTCTCCATAGACGCTACCAGCATAACACCCCTGAGTCTTAAGTTGCATTGTGGGTAGTGTAGTCAGTAGCAGAGTACCTGAAATAAAAAGGATGATGGTTCTGTTTGTGTTGCCTCTATTTTGATCTTTTGTTGTTTCAAATGTCCATCATAACTGTGGTTATACAGTGTATTATATGACATATTTTTCACAAGTCTCTCTTAAAGAGACAGTCTGACTGCATGGTAAAGGTGATACAAAAAGTTGCAGTTCTGATGCAGTTTTTCTTTTATTTTCCCACCAACAACTGAAGAAGAACATCTAAATTCCTTGTCTAAATATTGCCCCTGCCAACCCCCACCCCCCCTCGCTCTTCCTCTCCTCAGGGACAGTCACAGACTCCCAGGGGCTCAGTCTTCTGTCAAGGGCCATATGGTACCGTCAGAGCTGTGTGTGTGCTTACGTCCAAGTGTGTGTGTTTGTGTGTGTGCATGTGTGTGTGTGTGTGTGTACGTGCTGGAGAGGGAGGGCAGTCGTGGCTCAAGGTGTCAGAAGGGAGGGTGGTTTAAATTTAACCGCAACAGGGCTGATATCTGCATGGCAGGTCGTGTCCCCCCCCCCCCCTCCTTCTCTTTTCACACACTCACTCACACACACATACAGTCTGTCTTCACAGTCATCATACACACACACTCACATACACACACACATAACAGCTCCCTCAGTCTCAGGACCCGCTCCTCTTCCTCCTCTTCTTCTCTCCCACCCATCAGACCACCTGGATTGTACAAGAGGCCAGCTGAGGACGCGGCAGAGGAGAGAAAAAGGGGGACGCTCGCTCACAGGCGGGAAGGAGAGCAGAGCAAACACACACACACACACACACTGAGGATAACGCTTCATCTGAGGCGGCAGGCTGAAGGCACAGCCAGTGGCACTGCAGAGGCACAACAGCACAGTGGGCTAAAGCTTCGCTGCAAGAGGTAAGACCAGAGCTCGGCTTTGAGACGCTGTGTGAACGGGGATATGAATGTGTGTGTGTGCATGCTCCATACCTGACAGAGCTAATATTCATCTCTTTTATTTGGCAGGCAAATATACAAATAGAAAAGGTTGCATCTGTGCATGTTTGGGTTCGTCAGCATTCACATTGTCTGTATAGAAATTGGCAAAATATTAAATTGCAAAGTGGTAAAAGAAAGATATTTGGAATAATCATAAGAAATAATAAGAAATGACTGCAGTTTAGCACTGTATTATATCTATTTTTTCAATTTGGCACACATAGTTCATTAGTGGTGTATTTTAATTAAAAACTTTCATTATTTTACTCTGAATTTCTGTAAATAAACATCACATTGTGCAGTTTGCTGGAAACAATAGCTTAAAGTACAGATGAACTGAAACGTCTAACTCAAATGGATTTACAGATCACTTAGTGAGCGGGATGTAATCTGCGTTGTGGCAGCTTTTCTGCAAGGTTGCTGCTAAACAGACAGTCAGAGATTAGAGGCCAGTAGAGAGAAACTACAGGAGGGTCTCAGAGTCACAGGGGAATGTCTGCTGATTTAATTTAAGCTAATTGGATTTATTCAGCCGAGAGACAAAGTAGCCTCGCTGTGAAGTTTATTTGGTTATTTATGCCTTTCATTTGCACATGGCTCTGAGTATTCTGGCCAAAATTGATGCATTCGAGCTCGAAGTATTTGGCAGACTTACAGTAAATCACCCATGCTTTTCAATTGAAATTGCTGACAAGGGTAAAACATGATACTGCCCCGGCGGTGGCAACACACCCTGTGGTCAATTCATCCACCACATCAAGGCTGCAGGGATCATTCATCCTCTCCTGTGCAGTGATACTTGTCTTGAGCGGACGCCGGTGCTGCACGATGGGTCATATTGGTTGCAGTTAGGGGGGAATTTCCAAAGGGCAGCGTGTCCATGAGAACCTGCAGCGGTGACATACAGTATTTAAGTGCAGGGTGGACGGGTGAGGGAGGGAGGGGGGTCAAGTTACGAGGCCTTCACTCGCGTCTCAGTTTGGAAACACACTTGGAGGAGTGCGAGAAGGCAAGACACAACAACAAAATGTCAAGCCAGTGAAGCGTTTTTACTTAATCGTTAAACTAAGTCGCTTCATATTTTTGACTTTGTTTAAAAAAATAAATGCCCAAGCTGTTATCACATGCTCAAACGGGATGCCCCTGCACCGGCATCCATAGCTTGATGATGTGTTGGTATGTGGTGGTCGGCATAGCGAAAGAGAGATGTTACCAAGAACAAGGATTAGCATAGCTCTCGAAGAACATCACCATGCTTTGAGGCCTGTGGTCTCACACAGGATATGAAAAAGGAAAGCTGCATTTATAGCCATGTAAATGGCTGATATCACATTTTAAGAGGAAGATTTGCTGCTGTTTATTAGACAAAGTAAGCTCCCTTTTCCCTGCTATTTAACAGACGACAGTAAACGTAAAATGAATCAACAGGTGCTAAGTGTTTTGCTCACAAACCTCCGTCCTGTGAGTAAATATTTGGGCTGACAGAAGGAGACCTCAGCACGCTCCAGATGCAGCTTTAAAAGGCTTGGGGGGTTGGCGTGTGACTAGAAGTGACAGGTTGATCTGTTTAAGTACGTACGATAGCGGGACACAGAGCCGCAGCCTTCTGGTGCTGCTAATCTGTCTAAAGACAAAAAGAAGGCAGCAGACCAACAGATTGATCAGCCAGCTTACAGTGAATGGTGTCTGTATTGTGATGACTTACAATGGCTGCACTGTTTTTTACTATTAACATCACCTCTTTGATCTGATTATGATGAATTGGCAATGAAGACATTCATTGTTTCCACATAATGAACCCTTATGTTTTTGGTTGATTGTCTGACTTTTCCTTTAATGACGCCATTTGGTTGATATTTGTGGTTTGAAATGTCTCAACACTCTTGGATGATGGTTCAAACACTCTTGCCCCCCCCCCCCGAATGAATTGAAATACCTTTGGTGATTCTCATCAGGTTAAAAGTTTAGTTAGAAATTTGTCTTCATGACTAAACTAGAGCCTGACATATTGGCCAACCACTCAAATTAGCTTATTCAATATATGTCCATATACGCATATATATGTGCACGTGTGCCTACTTTTTAATAGAACTGAATAAAGAAATAGATGCTTGGGATGATGTATAATAATTAAATTCACAGTGAGGTTAACTATTTCAGTAATTTCAGACTCTTAAGTTTATTGTTAGACTATAAAATATTCTGTCTCTTTGATAACTGTGTTTGGGGGGGGAGGGGTCTCTACAAAAACATGTATTTCTATATATTGAATATGTATCATTACTCCCAAAAATCAGTATCAGCCCCTAAAATCGAGTTTCACTTGCACTTTAGACCAAAAAAACAATCCCATCAGCCTCTGTAGCACTGTGTGATTCATTCAAAAAAGTTAGCATGTTTATATTGAGTATGTTAGCATGCCGACATTAGCATTTAGCTCAAAAAAGCTGCCGTTCCTATATGAAGCCTTGCAGAGCTGCCTGCATGGTTAGATCTTAATCTAAACTGAACATTTTATTTTTGGACTGTAACCTTTGATGCTCTAAGATGGAGTTGAGTCAGATCTTCTGTTTACTTTGACGCAATGAAACTCATTTTGGCCTGTGGGATTAGCATTGATTGGTTCTGAAGGGCAGGGCTCAGCTTTTTTTAAATATATACAAATAAACAGCAGATGAACAAAAGCAGATAACAGTAAGCTCAGTTCAATATGTTGGTTCGGGACACAGCCTTAAATATTAGAGGCGAGTGTATGACCTGATCTGACAGGTATGATAGCAGATTTAGCTGAGCTTAAATTGGGATCGTAGCGAGCTATACTTTCAGGCACAGCTGCATCTGTTTTGATCCATGGTGCAATGGACTCAACCTGTCGGATCAGGTCACAAGATAAATCTGAGGCGATGATGAACGAGATTTAAAAGGAGGTGGTCAAGAGAAACAACACAGCATGAGTGTAACTGGGCTATTTTCTTGTAAAATTGGACAGTTTTACCCCTAAATATGATTCAATTTATCATTTAAGCATCACACTTAGACACGTCTTCATTTTACAGCCAGAAGCCTAAACATTTTATCTAATGCATGTAAGTAACTTTATATCATATTTTGACTTTCCGGCAGCAGGACACCTTGTTGCAAATTCATTTCCTTTCAGGGTGATTGACAGATTGAGGGTAGTGGGGCAGAGATCGTTAAACAAGACACGCATTAAGGCAAACCTCCTGGCACCTTGAGCTCCACCAGCTGTAGGTCGGATTAGATGGCCTGGCTCTGAGGCTTTATTGAAGAGGTTTGATTCATGAGTGGGGAGAGCTTGGTGTTTAACGCCACGCAAGGATGAGTGTGTGTGTGTGAACGAATCAAAGAAATCTTTTCTTGATTAGCCCTTAAAAACAGATCAAACATGCTTCCAGTTTAAATTCTTTTTCATCCACCTGGATCTTTAACAAAGCTTCAGGTTTATCTTGTGAGTAGATCTCT
>JAPZDY010000017.1:4354911-4367212 GCA_029783645.1 Ctenochaetus hawaiiensis
AGCTTCAGGTTTATCTTGTGAGTAGATCTCTGGAAAAATCTCACTACTTTTTGCAACTACGGAGCACAAATGGGCCAATTTTTGATGGGAAAGTGGCAGAAGTTTTCTGATGACTCAAATGTGGATTTACAGAACTTTCCCACAGTTCACTGCTCTCAGATTCTCATTATTTCCTGAGCGGGCAGCCAGACGTGCACCACAGAACAGATAACCAACACTTATGAGAAGATGCTGAGAAGTCTTTTGGTTATAACTGTCATTCTGAGGCTTTTTACTTGTTTCAGAGTATTAAGTCTTTCTAAGCCGTCTCTGTTTGAGTCAGTTAGGCTAGTAGTTATAACGAACTGTAAATAAGTATCGTGAATTGTATATTTTAAATATTTTGTGCACTTGGATGGTTTAATTTCTATTGAGCTGTCATCAAATATTTTAGAGCTGATCTTCTGCTGAGGCAGAAAATGATTGAGGAAGAATTTCAGGGACGTGCAACAGAGACTCTAATTCACCTGCTGAGTTTTGGCCCAAAACATAGCACATAAAATTCATTATTTGTTGAATTTCATCATTCATATCAAAAGTAGTAACATGCAAGATTCATATTTAAAGAGATTTAGAGATAATTTTCATTGCAGTGATGTGTTTTGTTAACTGGCTCAAAGAGACTGCATTATGTCTGCATAATCAGTTGAGGAGTTAAAGTTTAATTACACAAAAGATAAGTTAACATTCAGTGTTTTTTACTGAAAAGGCATGTGTGCATTTTAGGGGTCTAAAAAACTTGTTGAATTTGTTGAACTTACTTCATCATTTATAACATTTATGAGCATTTTACATTCACATCTGGTTCCCAACAGTCTTCTTAATGACCAGATTTGTTAGTATGTTCCTATGATTCTCGCCATGTTACAGTCACCAAATACTGATCAGAACAATATAATGACACCAGGATGTGAACAGGGACCCACAACATCAGTCCACAGCACATCTGGAGGTCAAAAATTCCACAGGGAATCTTTAAGAATTATTAAAAAACATCTGTAACTCTGTGCCCGCACACCTGTCTGCCACTGAGATTAAACTCATAACAGGTGTAATAGAATAAAGGCCTTGAGGAAAAGACTGTCTGAAAGTAAGTAGCAGTGTCCCGTTTTGAGTGATTATTGCATCGTGCCCTTTTCCTGGACTGCAGACTTTTCATTCTGCTTTAGAGTGTAAAGGAACATGTAGAGAATCACTTCACTTCATAAAAACTAGTTCATATTTGGCATGTTTAAGATTTTGCTTGACAGTTCAACCAATTTGACGGTCAAAATACAACATTGTGGATCTTGCAGATTTTTCACTGATTATTGCAGCCTGGAAACACTGAGCGATAAAGTTGGGTCAATCAGTTTATGTAAGGAGCAGATTGAAGGACACATGGCGTTTGGCTACAGGAACAGAGACTTGGTTTAGTCCTGAGGATCTTGTTTCTCTCACAGAATACCAGCAGCCCAGAGCTCTGGGAAAAGAGCACTATATATACATCATGAGAGAAACACCAATGTTGTCCAACATTAGTCTCTCTGTGTGTCTCACAGCTTGACCCGCAGCCTTGTGCTGTCAAGTGAAGTCAAACGAAGTCAGCTGAGATCAGTTGGTCCGGTGGAGTGCGTGTTGAAAGATCAGGACGGCGCTTTCGCAGAAGTCGCTCCCATGAGAGCGAGTGAAGACAAGCGTAAGAGCTTCAGGGACAGATGATTATAAAAAAGGAAAAGTGTGTATTAGGAAGAAGGGAAAGTAGCATGTGATTCACTTTATACTAAAGCAGCTAAATTACTCCGATTTTCTGAAAATGTTTGAGAAGTTCTTAAATCTTTAAAGCAGCAATTGTCCCAAAACTTCAGTGTCAACTCCAGCTATTCAGTCAGTTCTTTTGCTTTAATGCAAAATTTGGTACAACACAATGGAGATACTCGTTCCATTATCTTTATGTAGCATTTTATTGCTAACGCCTTGCTCCAAAACAGCCTTTTCCCCAGTGCACCGCCATAGAAACAGCCTGTCTCCAGGTGCATAAATAATTCACATACATGTCTTTAAGTCTGTGCAGGACAGAGTGGTTACAGTGTGATTTGCTGCTGCAGACAGTGGCAGCTCATATCTGTGGAAGTGTAAAAGTGAGTAATGCTTGTAGCTGCATCAGTACACTGCGCAGCATTAGTGATGGATGGCTGCCTGTGCTGCATTAAAAACTATCAGCAGGGGATGATAGCTGGAGGCTCCCATTTTTATGAGTGAAAATGCAACATGGGGACATTTTCAAAAGGTAAAAAATAGCTGAACTGGCTTTGAAGTCTTTTACATAGTTGTTACAGCCAGTCACACAGCTTGAATAGTTTTTTTTTCATGCCTCGGTCACATCTTTGTAAATTTCAAGAATCTGTCCTTGTTCTATCAAATTTCAAACACGTTCAAAGACAAAATGACATTCTTGTTACGTCTGTGATGGCTTCTTTTATTTAAAAGACAAAAAAAAATATAAGAGGAAGAGAGTCAGCAGAGGAGTATCAGAATTAGAGAAAATAAAAAGAGTTTGTGCCTCCTCTTATGAGATGAATCTGCATCACAACTACAACAAACAGACAACAGAGAAATTTATTTAAAATAAGGTTTCAGGACAAAGTTAAACTTTAGAAAACACTCCAACAAGGAATGACTGGATTGCCGTTGCTTATATCAACTCACTGATTTAGCTTCACAATATTGTTAAAAAAGAAGTTGGAAAAGTTTGCCATTAGCTAATCTAAAAATATCTCTTAAATCTGGTTGGATGCTTATTTTACTGTCTGATATAGCCCCACATTTCCATGCAGAATATTGCATTTGTTGTTTTACAAGTTTGGCTTGATGTCATTTGAAAAATACGAGTAGGACACGATGCAGACAATTTTAAAATGATGCTGCATGTGGCAGCAGTGAGTTACTTGAAGTAACAGCAGTTAAACTTTATGTGCGAGTTACTGCAACAGTAAGGAGGAAACACTGCGGTTAATGGGTGGAAAAATGCTGCACTATTATGAAATACACTGATGATATTGCTGCTCAATAATGCAGAACATAACAAAAATATGACTCTTTATTGACTCTGGTTCATATTGAACCGCTTGCCTTCGTGCACAAATCATAAAGACGCAGTTTGTTGCGTTAATCACACAAATTGATTTTTAACTTCGACTGTCTTTGTTTCATTTCCTGACGCTAATAATGTTAGTCATCTACATTGCCCGGACTTGCCAGTGCGTCATCGCCTTCTTTAACTTTATTTAGTGCCTTTGTTCTATGTTAAATATACGACAAGGCCCCACTGCACTCAGATTCCTCTTCAAGCTCTCTGACCCGACCGGAGCTTTCCATGATGCAGCAGATATAATCAGGGCCATGTGCATGATGACGTTCATGCTAGCTGCAGCTGCCAACAGCTCACAAAATGACAAAAAAATGAATTTTCTTATATTATGGGTGGAGATTTTACTCCCAGCTTAGAGCATTTTAGTTTCTGCATATTTGGTTTACAACAATGATGCAGTGCGAGGCTTACCAAGGCTCTGACCCTGACGTTATCTAACCTTGACCATTCAACCAACTATCTAATCCTCACCAAGAAACAAACAGACCAATCAGAAAGAGATGGTTTGTGTCTTCTCTGACATTTTTAGATGACTAGGCTTTTAGAATAATTGGTCGTCAGAACAATTAAACACCCATCAGCTCCTTAAGCTCACTAATTAACACACTGTTGTTTGCTGAGCGTCCTGTGTATTCTACTTCCTGTCTGGGGACAATTCTTCCTTGAAATCATCACCATTTCAAAACCAGCAAAACTGTAGCTTTCCCTGCTATCTGCTATTTCCAGTCTTTCTGCTAACCTAAGCTAAGAGTTTATCCTTATATTTACTGGACAGACCTAAGAGTATGAATCTGAATCTGTGCAAGAAAACTTCACACTGTCACCTTTCTTAGTGTCCTTGATGTCATCAGCTATTAATCTAATGCCACAAGTTTGCTAAATTAGCTTGCAAGCAGAAAGTAGCTTGTTCTTCATGGGGAAAGCTTAGTTTAACCTGCTCCACATTATGTAAAGGAGACCTTTACAGAGCTCTGTATGCCACCAACCTCAGACTGAACCAGCTCACATCTCGCTGCTATTTCTGCATTGTATGGTTGTGAAATTCTTGGCATATGTAACACGATTGGATAAAACGACACAGGTGGCAGCTTGATGCTAAAAATGTACCGGGAGGGGGAAAAAAAAAACACTAAAACACACCACGGAGCCCTGCTGCGAATGCTCCTCTTTGAGCTTAAGCCTCCATTGTTGCTCCTCTCTGTGTTTGCTGTTGCTACAGACATGGACACAGCTGAGATGAGCGGGCTTAGCATGGCTCTGGGATATTATGTGGCTTTTGCATTCGCTAAATGACAGGGTCAATTATCAGGCTATTTTCTGATGACCCACTAACATTCTCCCTGCTGCCCCTTATTTAAGGAGCAGAAGTGAGGCATGTTGAGAGCAAACAGGAACGGAGGAGGGGAGGAGAGAAGTGCTACAGTGGTGAGAAATGTCAGCGTCACACCCTGTGACAGCTAACTTACTCACTTCAGCCTGGACAACAGCAGACAGATTTGGGAAATGTCTTAAATGGGTGTGATTTGTACAGAGTGGGTTCGTGTTTTGCAGCAGTGCTGCTTGGGATGAGGCCCAGGGCTCGACAGCACGTAGTGTCGATGAGGGTGAAGGTGGGTGCATAACATCCATCTGCCAAGATGATGCATAGGCAGTGCAGGCGGCCAAAGCCACAATAGAGCTTTAAGGTGTGGCGTCCAAAAAATGACGGATGAGCTCCAGCAGCTCATCCTGAAAGTGTATAACTGTTATTTCAAAACAACTCTGCATGCTCTTGAGCTGTTTTTATCTTTTTTACCTGAATCGGAGCTCTGCAGACACTTTCATGCACAATATGTTACAGGATCAAAATAGGAAGAAAATCTACTATTCACGAAAATGGGAAGAAGAGGCTGAAATAAAGAAAATGTCATATTTTCACCTGCTGTGCACTGATAACTCAGTCTTTAACAACAATGCACTGCCTGTGCATCCTAAACACAAAGAACTCAGAACATTGAGAAGTGCTGTCTTGCTGCTCGGACGCAGAATATTAACCAGATTAAAATCACTGACCAGCTCAGATAGTGATGAATCACCAATTTCTCCCCCAGAAAAATCTTAAGCTGCAAGACAATAAGATCCTGATTCGCCATAACAGAGTCGAAACAAGATGCTTCAGGACATTTTAAGTACATGAACTCTGTTAACTGTCTATTTTTAAACAATCACATCTCCTTGTTTGTTTGTAATTCAGACGCAGTCCAGCTAATTGATTTGCTGATTTGCATTACCGTGCAGTCATAAAGTCGATGCTCTAATTACAGCTCAGACATTTGACTTGTAAATAACCCAAAGTGTGACTCATCAGACAGCTTATTGGCTGGGCGAGTGCGTGGGGGGGCAGGCCTGCAGGGACCAAAAGGTGGAGGGAAGCAAAACTAAGCCTGCATTTAATTACCAGCTCAAATATATTTTGATAGAGAAGCTGCATCCACAGAGAGTTGTTCCCTGGATGAAGAAATTTAACAGGATATTAAGAGTCTACAGCCGCGCTCCTCCATCCAGTCCACATACTTATGCTAAGTGTTTGCACCACAGCGCTTAGATTTCCCCCATTTAGCTTATTTTAAACACTTCATTCTGGAAAACAGGACGAATCTGCAGCATCTCGATTACAAGTCGACTGTATTTTGCGGTTTGGGCTGGTGGGGGAAAGTACCTTTAACACTTGATACAGTAACTGTTGGCCTCTGGAGGATAAATGCAGCAGACCAGAGTACAGTTCCAACAGCAGGACGTGGTCCAACACCACTAAGCAACGTTTCAGCTCGCTGCCTTTACTGTGCAGGGGATTGGATGACCCCTAATTTTAGCCCGGCGTTTTGTCGGCCACTGAGCAGATTGGATTACAGGCAAAAAGAGGAGGACGCAGCAGTCACTAGTTTGGGAGATAATGAAGAATATCACAATATTTCTGCTTCATTTCTCACTCAGTATCTTATGTCCCTAAAGACCAGGGAGGGTTTATTCTGCAGCCACTGATGGAAATTCAATATAAACACAAGGGAGTAAAATTAATTGGGCATCGGACAGACAGCCAGTGAAGAAGGAAAGTCCATTCTGCTAACTGCCGATCTAAAATATAATGAAGGCAATCATTATTGTCGATGTTTTTTTAACTAACTCACTGGAGTCACAATATATTTTGTATCATATGAATCACTTGTTACAGATTTAAAATATCCCTGTGAAGCTAAAGGGAGACTGCTTTGTGGTATGCATTATAAAATAAGACACAGTATAGAGCCCTGCCAGCAGCTTTGTATGCACAGTGGTGCTGTGGACTAAATGCTACTGTCTGCAAGCTAACATGCTCACAACTGACAATACTAAGTTTCTGGTTTTTAGCAGGTATAATAATGTAAAGTGCACCATTGGATAAAATTTAAGTTTCTCAAAGATGTTTTAATTCATGCAGATGAGGACATGAATGACTTGACCAAAAATCAAAACTTGTTGAGATATTTCTCTTTAACCCATCAATTTCAGCCTGCTGGTGGCGCCAGAGGAAAAGTCAAAGGTTCACCAAAATATGTTCACTTCATTCTCAAGAAATAATGAATATCTTTTAAAATTTCCAACCAATCCATCCAAGAGTTGTTAAGATGTTTTATTAAGGACCAAGCGGTAGACTGACCCACTGCAGTCGCCAGATTTTCACACTAGTAGAATATTATTTATGTTTCCTGTCATTTAGGTGTCATTTGTAAGATATTTGTGATTTGAGGCTGTCTAGAGAATAACAGATCAACATGAATTAACAACACTCTGACTGCGCATTCAGAGGCAGCGAATATGTTTGTGTGAAAGCAAAGTGAGAGCATGTGGTCGAGCTGACGGATGTTTTGACCTTGTAATCCTCTGCTGTCAATCCTCTGTCACTACACAGATGGACTGACAGACTGGGAATGCACCTGTGGATGATGGAGTGCAATCTGACTGTGCTTCTCTTTTTTTTAAGGAGTTTGTTTATCTGGAAGGAAACAGTGTTGCTGCAATAACTTTGCTGTTAAAGTCATTGTCTGAGTGATTTGTACTGAACATAGATATAATCATTTCTAAAATTGATAGTGAGATGAACAAGCATATTTGCATGACTTCTAGGATCATATAGCCTAGATACAATCACTGCAGACAAAGTAACATGCAACTGACCAGCTGATGAACCCTCGGACTCTTTAAATCAGTGAGGTCTACTTTGTATGACATGAGAAGGGCATGCATATTTTTTTTAATCTCAAAAGCTACACTATATAATCATTCAGGCACATTAGATGCTCACTGGTGAAAGCAATGGCATGCTATTATGTCAAAAAGTCTCATTTTTAGAAACAAAACAATCTAGTAGCCAAACTGTTGCATCTCAGGCATTTGATGACACAAACTGTTTGCATGCAACTGAAACAATGATCCACTCAAAATACTGGAGGCTAAAAGCATAAAATAGAAAAAATGTTACCAAGAAACACCCTAAAACGCAAAATAAAAAAAATAAAACAAAAACAACAAAATAAAATGTCTGATTAAAATATATATGTGTATATGTGTGTGTTACATGTTTTTAATCCTGTTTCCTGCAAATTTGGACCATAATTTGGCATATTCTTTCGAAGAATGTTTTGTATCTATTTCCTAGTATATTTTTTAAGTAAAAAGTAGTACTTCGCACCCTCCAACCTCCTTCAAACCAGTTTGCCATCAGCAAAGGTGTATTCGGCTTAAATGCAATTCAGAGTAATTTAACTTAAGTATAAGAGAAAGCCAAACATCTAAATTAACACCTACATATACGTGAATTGTCAAATATAACTAATGTGCAGCGGAGGTTATGGTTGATGAAGCTGATCAGCTTCATTAAGAAGCCCCAAGGGGCCGCATTAAGAAATAAAAAAGTGCTGCCCTCTGCTGGCTGAGCAGAGCTAAGGGTCCCGATTAAAACACAACAACCTCGGAACAATATTTAAAACAAAGGTACCTTAAATTAGGAAGAACACTGTAATAAAAAGAAAAAAAAAACTTTATATGATAGGAAACACCACTACAAGAATCTACTGGGTATAAATAAATACAAATTGAATATCTGTCAAATATTTGAGTGAAACCATCAAATGTAATATAAACCTTGATAACACAACACAGAAAATAAACATAAAATACACAAAATACCTAATTTAAAACTAACAAAACAAGACTTAAGGCAAAAATGAACTGATATCACTTGAGAAACAGATCTAAATCCACAACCCCTCTGCAGAAAAACACTCAGATGATTTATAATCGCAATTTTCACTAAAAAATCAAACATAA
The DNA here is from genome assembly GCA_029783645.1 of Ctenochaetus hawaiiensis. NCBI lineage: Eukaryota > Metazoa > Chordata > Actinopteri > Acanthuriformes > Acanthuridae > Ctenochaetus > Ctenochaetus hawaiiensis. The sequence continues at coordinate 4,363,427 of JAPZDY010000017.1, forward strand.
TTTTGATATGACTGAGTTTTTCTGTCATATCAGGTGTGTATCTGTGTGCATTTGAAGCACAGAGGATCGCAGTGTCAGAATGTTGGGGCTTGTCGGTGATTTGTCTTCTTCTCTGGTGGCTCTTGTGGTGACAGATCATTCCAGCTATTTGCACCTTCCTACCATCGGATCTGTCTGGAGCTGCTCCGTCATGTTGGGCACACAGGACCCTTTTGGGGGTGTGGGAGGGGGGAACGGGGACAAGCTTTCGGAGAAAGAGAATATTTTTTTAAAAATTTGTGGCCTCATCAGTGGAGACTCAGAAAGACCAAAACTAAAATATGAAATCAGCATCAGTGGCGTGCTCTGAAAAATTCATTTCCACGGGGAACACATTAAGCAGCTGTGGCATTAGCACGGCGGTGATGCAAATTTCTTTCATGTGATGCTTCATTTTATCAGTTAGGTAACTGCAGAGCTTTTCCTGCAGTGTGGTGTAGGAGGTGCAATTTATTTTCTGTTGCTCTTGTTGTCTCCTATCTGCCAAGTCACAGCTTCAGGTGGAAGATGGAATATTCATAACAAAACAGCATGATGTTACTGAGCTAAAATATGTTAAAGATACAGGAAATTAATGTTATAAGTTTATGAAGAATCAGATGGAGTTTTTAAAGTTAAAGCTAAATCAGTTAATTATACGATTTTTTCTTTTTCTCATCTACTATGTTACTTTTTGAAGCAGGAACAGCTCATTTTAGTAAACAAGGAAAAGTCTGTAAAAATATTAGATTACATTTTTTTTGTTTATAAGAGAAGTTACAAGCAGTAAAATTGAAACAAAACATCCTAAAGCTGCATGGAGTTGATGAAACTTGGAGTCAGGCTATTTTGTATTCTTGATCATTTAATATTACAATCTGTTACATGAACATGAAGACCAGTGGAGCTTTAAAGTATCCGACCTGACACTGCAAAGTCATGAGACACACCAGCCAGCCTGCCACTGAACTGCATGACCCTTCGCTGATGGCGTTATATTTATGACATTATTACCCCCCAGCCAACTCAAACCCCATCAGCCCTCAAGCTTCTCTTTCCCATAATCACCTGCTCCAAAACCGACAAGGTTACAGTCTGATGACACTGAGCGTGGAGCACCTGCCAAGAGGTGAAAGTCGAGACAGGATATTAAATATATTAGGCGTGTTTAGAACATGTACGCAGGCTGACATGGGAGTCCAGCGGGGCTATACATAGAGTTTAGCTGTGTGAGTGTAAAGAGCAACAGTGGGAGAGCGAGGTTCACTTCATGTGCGTCATGTTCTGATGTTTGTATCGAAAACAGAATTACCAGCCTCATTAAAAAGCCATTTGGTCTCAGTTCGGGTTGAAAAGTCGCTGAACTTCTGCACTGCTGTCTGTTTTTGTTTTCACCAGCCTGACCTTGTCATTCGTGAAGAGCTCGGCATGAGCTAAATCACTTATATACAATGTTTAAACACACACACTGTAAAATGCGAGACTTGGAGCCAGTCATGAGATCATGTGAGAGACATTCTCATGGTAACACTGCTGCTCGAAAGCAGACAAACAACCAGGCAGCATATATGTGACTCTGTGTGTGTGTGTGTGTGTGTGTGTGCATATATGCATTCTGTAAAGCAAGTTCGATGGAGTGTGTGTTTGTGTGTGTGTGTACTCTTGGCCAAGCTTCATGGTTTAACATCAGGCTTGGCCGTCCTCCCAGACTGCAAACTCCTTTAAATGTAAATCTGGCGGAGGAAGCGTGACCCCCCACCCCCCCACCCCCCTTCATGCTCTGTCCTTCCTCCTGTTTTTCCCAGAGGGCTAATCTCCTCCATTGTCCTTCCATTCAGCAGCTCTGTGTCTTGTTACCTGGGTGAGCAGAGAGTTCATCAACAGCTTCCTCGGCTTGTTTTGGCTCTGAGTTTTATCTGTGAAAAAAAGGTTTTTCTCTCTGAGTTTGATTTAAACCACATATTTGTCAAAGAGGACACTGGGGTTGTTTTTATTATCAATTAATCTGCCAGTTTCTTTTCTCAGTTGGTATAAAGAAAGTCTTTGAGTCCTGGAGGAGAAGATGTTCAAACAGCTTGTTCTGTCTAAAAAAACAGTCCAAGACCCAGTCAACACAGTCAGTCTACCAGCATTTAACATGAAGGCTGGCAGCTATTTTCAGTATGAAGAGCTGAATCCTGGGAAGTTTTTAGAATTTTTTTCACAGATAGTTTTTTATTAGTTAAAGTTTTGGTTAATTAATTAATCAATTAATCATCAATAGACCTTCAGATAAGACAAAGACACCATGAAAGTGGACAAAAAACATGAGAGACCTCAGGAGAAACAGAGGAGTGATCCAAGCTTGAGGAAAGACAATTATGCACTAGATGTCTTATATACAAAGTAAACTGAAGTAACAGTAGAAGAGTTGAAATATAGACAATAAACAGAAATATCACAGTCTCCTGCGACTCAAAAATTAGTTTTGTTTATTGTTTTTTCTTCTCTGTGCAGAGTTTGAAGCTTTAAAGTCAGTTTTTTTACTTTAATCTCCTGAAAGCAGGAATTTTCTCTGAGCTCATCTTAAATCTGATTTTAAAAAGTTTACATTCAGGAAGATTTAGTGATATCGCAACCTGAAGTAAAAGACACTTTATGGCCAAAAGTTTAAATTTGGAAGCACAAAATATTTTTGCATTTTCAAAGATTTTGCATTTGTTCATCAGGGAGAAAATTTAGGTGTAATTTTAAGATTGTTTTAATTAAAGTATTTTTTTTTATTTCAAGCAGAGTATTTTTAAAAGCCCAGAGGCAACTTCAATTAAAATCTAACACTGAGTACTCATTAAGTATGATATTTAATAACAGTTTCTGGTCTCTTTGTCTTTACTGCTCCCTTTTCACATGTACAGTAAGTTTCTCTTATTGAGGTTTGCACATACAAACCTTGACTGACTTCAAAAAGTATTGAAGGTTCAAACTTTTAATGGAAACTTAGCGCCCCCTGGTGCAAAACAGATGCTCTTCTGCTGCTCATTATGCAGCAGTATATTTCCACTAGTCCTGCAAAAACTGATGTCAAGTGAGAACTGCAGTAAACAGCAGATAACTCTCATGATATGCATGGTGCTGTATTTTTGGACCACTGCTCGCATGGACAGGTGATACTTATTATCACAGCTCCAATTCCAGCTGGAAGATTTTTCCTCATGTCCCTTCCAAACTTTATCCCATATAATAAGAGTTAGAGATGCACAGTGGAACGACACTGTCACTGAATATGATCCCTGCGTCTCTGTGACTTGCTCACAGGGGAAAAATGTGCAAAGCTGACTCTGTTACAGTTTCTGGCTTCTCAAAAGATTTCCAGGCATTGCATCATCTAGCAGACAGGAGGCCTTGATGCAAAATCTGTGCGGCAGCGTTCGTTTGCACTCAGCAGGCATTTTAACAGCTTTATGCCCTGTAACAGTGAGTCACTGCCATAAAAACCTATAGCTTTAAATAACAGCCAGCCTGCATCTGAGCTGCAGCATCTCTGCCTGCTTGCTGAACATTCCTCCTCGGCTCTTTTGGAGGAGTTTGGTCCTGAGCTTCCTGAGCTTTGTGGACGACTTCAGTGCAGAGGAATTCCCAAACTGCTTCTCCCATTGCTTCGCAGTCCGGCAGCGCTAATGCTCGCAGGAAACATCTTTGACGGTTTTGTGGCACTTCATCCAACCTCGAGGCCCGAAGGCTGATGGTTACCTGTTGCCGTAGTAACCGATGCTCTGTTTGCAAATAGTT
>JAPZDY010000017.1:4367312-4386825 GCA_029783645.1 Ctenochaetus hawaiiensis
TGCAAATAGTTCAGTGTTTTGTTTTGTTTTTAATGGCGGGATGACGGAAACCCCTCTGGCACGGCATGCCACTCTCTCACAGTCATTTTTTGGGAGCTGTTAGCATTAACATTGTTTAATAACACTTCAAGAGGAGAAACACAAGACGAAATACTAGAACTATATTTATATTTTGCAAATGGAAAAAAACAACCGTATTCAAGAAATCCCACACCTTCATCCAAAGCCTTCGCCTAAAATATGCTTAATGGTACGAGTGAGACATTTACGCATGTTACGTCTGACTGTGTATCATTAAAACTTCAAGGTGGCGTTGTATTTACGATTTATTGGTGATATTAATAGCTTGTGAAAGCTACAAAGAGGTTTTACGTAACTCTTTAGTAACTAGTGAAACAGCTAGAAACAAAACAGTGGACTCCTGTGTGTGAACTTTCTTTTATTTCTCATCAAGCTCATGTTGTTTTTCACTCTCTCTTGCTTAACAAGTTTGAACCATCCACTGACCTAAAAATACAAAATGGTGATTTTGGATCTTGGGGCTCTCTTGGCTCTCAATTTTGTACTTTAATTATTAGTGACATTTAATTTTACTTGCTCTTACTTTTGTCTTTCTTTTTGCCCTTTGAGTGTGTGTCCTTGCATATATGCAACACTCATAAATATAATGGTGAATAATGATGTGCACGGTTGACATTATTCACCAGGAATGTGTATAGAACGATGGATGCATAACTGATTTCATGAATAACTAATGCAGCAAGTGTAGAACGTTTACTGCAAAGCACTGCAGCTACAAGCACGTGCAGGATGAACCTGGACTCTTGACTGCAGGTAAAGAGACACCAACAAAAAGTGAAATATGGTCGGACACTGAAAACGGATATTTGATTACACAGCTCAGTCAACTACATGGATGTCACCTCACGTTCATCACACCTGAACTGGACTTTTTAAAGTATGAGAAAGCAGCTATAGCTGATGTGATTTTACATGGTTCAGACCTCCCCAAAATCTCATTTCTTAACTGATACTGATGCAAACATTTACATTGCTGCTTTGAGTCAAAAAATGCTGAACAAGCACTTAAAACCTGATTTACTGTACTGTCCTCTAGCTGTTACCTTCAGACCGGCTGTTTTGCTCTGGTTTTAGTCTTTCTGCTAAGCAAACAGGGAGCCAGATGTGGCTACAGAGGCCTAATAACTGCGCAGATATGGGAATGATATTGCTCTTTTCATTTAACCTTACATTTCAAAAGATGGAAAATAAGTGTATTTTCCAAAAATGCTTAAATATTCCTGAATTTCGGAGCAACATGTCAAAAAACATGGTAAAAACTAGCCTCAAACTGATGTGCAAAACATGTTATTTGCAACCATCCACTATTTTCGCACAGATTAAAAAAAAAAAAACCTTAGCTACAAAAACCAATGCTTCTCGTGTCAAGGTAAATGTGTTAAAAACAGGAAAACAGTCGTTTCTTTGTTTCATTCTTTTTCTGCTGGATGAAAATATTTTTCAAACAATGTGAACCTTTCAGGAACCAAGAGAAAAGGCTTGTTATGAGCCTGTTTGAGTCTGTCCGATAGGGACTTTGATAAGCTTGAAAAATGTAACAGGATCCACTGAAGCCAAACACCAAAGTTCCTCACTGGTGATTTAGTGTATACTTTATGTACAGTAAGCTGCGTCCCACAGGCAGGCCTTCTCAAGGATATACTGCTGCTGCTCCATCTGTCTCTGCCCTCTCTTCTCTTTTCTCTGCTCTCTTTTGATCTGCCTTTCTCTTCCCCTCAATCACATTGACAGCGGTGTGATGTCAGGCTGCAGGAATTTACTCTGTAATTTGTGTGTGGGTGTGTACATGCATGCATATGTTCTGCTCGCATGCCAACTCCAGGCAGGCTGCTGTTTGCATGCGTGTGTGTTTTTGCATGCATAGTGTGTGTGTGTGGGTGGGAGAGTTTTTTTTTTTGTAGCACACCTGCTTCCTCACCTTTCACCTTTTTGACTTTAACAGCCCTCCCTCTGCTTCGCTTCCACCTCACATGAAAAGTGAAGTCACCACTTAAAAACCCTCTTTTTTAGCTCTCAGAGACAGAAGGTGATCATTGTAAAAGATCCTGATGTTCTGGTGTGAATGCACTTAAAGGTGTATTGACAAGGCCTGGGCAACATCTGGGAAAGACTCATTACTTTATAAGTGTGTATGCGGTGCTGGTTATAGATTGTGAGTCCCAAAAGTTGCAGAAAGTTCCAAATCATAAAGTCTCAAAATAATAAGCTTAATCGCTTTCTGAAGTGTTCAGATGTGTGATAAAATGACTTGATTGCCATTATAGACAAACTTTATGAGGGTTTATGAGCTAGTGACTGGCTGGCTGGCTGGCTTGGTGAGTTCACTGCGTAAAAGCTCTTTGAATGAATGGGCCTTTTGACCTGGTAGCTAGTCGAAGAAACCTTGGTGGTCCCGGCTAGACGAGCGCTAACTGCCAACTGTTTCCAGTAACAGCTTTGCTTTTGGCTTCGGACATTGTCCTTAATGCTTAATGAGAGCACAAGGTAATGGAAGGGCCTCGAGAATGGAGCAAAGAAAAAAACAAGGAGAAATTTTGTATTAATAATAATAAAGCTGTTTTTGTTAATATTGCTAATTTTGAGCCATGCTAGCAGCTTGGCCCTTCGGATGGTGATGTTGGGCTGTTGGTCCACCACTTTGGTCCAGACCGTGTCAACATCTATTGGATGGATTGCTGTAAAGTTTCGGTTCAGACATTCATGTCGCCCACAGGTGATGCCTTGACCTCTATGTGGCGCCATCATCAGGTCAAAATAAACACAAAACTAATCACTTCTCTGTTATTCTCTGTTGTGCTTTGTGTTAGCAAATGTTAGCTTGCTGATATAAAAAACTAAGATAGTGAATATTCAAGCACTTGATTTCAGCATGCACTTCTGAAAAGCAACAAAGTAAATTTACTCAAGTACTGTGCTGAAGTGAAATACAGATATTTGTTATTATTCTACTCTACTATATTTTAGAAGCAAATGCTGTAGTTTTTATCCACTAGATTCATTGAAAAACCTTAAGTAAAGATTGAATACATAATCAACTAATAAATTATGATGTATAATTACAAATCATTTTATTGATCTTTAAAGGCATGACTTATATTTGTAACAGGGATTTTCTGCGCTGTGGTATTTCTACTTTTGTTTAAGTATAAAAATCCAAATTCATCTTCCATCACTTTTAGCATGTTAGCATGCTGACAAAAAAACAAGTGTTGCTTTGCCTGTGTGAGTGTGCATGTGTCTATCTGCTGAGCCAACAAAAAGCTACTGTATGCACATAATAAACCATATATAATGGTACACATACCTGACATGAAAAGTCATAGAGGCAATTAAACTGAAGAAGTACATTCATTAATCCCTCTTTTGTGTACTATCGTGCTTGTACTCGAATGAGTCTTTTCAATGTGTCGCCTTTATTGCCAAAACCCGAGCTCAGCAGCCAAGTCCCTTGCATAAGATCTGAGCACCTGTTAATCATAACATCACCTCCTGGCACTGATCCCCATGCACAAAATGAAAAATGACTGGAGTTTATTCAAGTTGCTCTGAAAAAGACGTCTGACACTGGCTGGATGGGATTAGTGGGAGGACAAAGCACGATTAAGTCATCTCTGGGCAGATTCGCACATGTCACACACCCGTTCATTCATGCTCTTATTGTCAGTGAGCACTTCAACAGATGGAAATCCTGATGTATTGTAATTACATCAGATGCACAGGTACAAACATGATAAGTGTAGGCTGACATTTGGGTAATATTGTGACTTCATGAGAAACACTGATGTGCATCAGATTTCCAAGTAATAAGATCTTTTCATCAAATATTCACGCACTTGTTGATCTCAGAGAGGCAGAGAAATAATGAATATGTATACAGTTCTTATGTAATCTGCTTAAAATGTCTTATAAGGCTTTGATAGGGTTATTCAAGGTCTAATACTACAGATGTTGGCTTACTAATTTTGTATTTTGCCGGTTTTGTGTGTTCACACCTTCTCCGAGCTGAGACCAAGGACAACACAATGCGGTCATGGAGAAAATATGTGTGCACACAGTGTACACAAGCAGTTCAAGAGCATTGTTTTTTCTATGCTGTGCTTTTATTTGGCACTGCTGCTTTCCCAAAGTTTATTTTACACTCAGTGTTTATTCAAATTTGGGCTGTGATGATGTAAAACTGATAGCTAGTGAAGCTTAACATATGATGAATGATGAATGACTCTGGTCTACTTATATCAGTTTTAGATTATCAACAAAAGTCTTCCTGATTGAAGTGAACAGTTTTCTCACATTTAGAAGGTTTATGTTGGATAAATATCAGTGATAGTTTGATATTTGGAGCCCATTATTTAATCAAATGATGCAAAAGGTTGTTAAGTATAATTTAGGCTTTTGGTTAAACTCTTCAAAGGACAAATCCTTAAAGAGAGTAATTATTTGGATAATGAAAGAAAGGCTTTTGGAGCAGTGTAACTACAGTTCAACAACATCAAACCATGAACACAAAGCAGCACAGTTTTGGCAAGTTCACCTGCCCAGTGTTTCCAATCAGGCCACTTTGCTCCGACTTTTCAGTAACAAAGCCGAAAAAAAAAAAAAAATCAGGAACATCACTTGCCAGAGAAATAACGTTGATCTCAAAGCTAATTTATCAAACTCCCACCAAGACAGCAAGGGACTGATTTGGATTTACGTCAGATCCAATATGAAGCTATTTCCCCGTCCCCGTCCCCTCTGTGAACCTTTTTATGAACTATGTGATATATTTCTGATCCATCTTGGAGATTTTGCAGATATGTGATACTTGCACATGTAGGAATCCCGGCGGGGCCGCGTTACATGTCTGCGACCCTTGTATCTGTTGCACAATCTCAGCTCAGATCTGTATCCTGCAGCTTTTCATGCTCCTATGCGTCAGTGTGAGCATCTGCGGATTTGTTACCTCATGGCTTCATAAAATTTTAACAGCTTTCAGTTGTGCGGGAGTGACTGATAGAAGACTTAATTATGTATCAAGTGCAGTAACCTATTAGAAAGGTTACATGCCATTCTGGTGACGTACAGGACGAGGTTACAAACAAACACACTGCTCTGAATCCTTGACATGCTATACAGAAACAGTATGAATGTTCATTATATAAATCAGAACAAACACTTTTAAGCGGTTTGGTCTATCGTCTGTAGCCCAGATCTCTGAGTAAGTTGATGTGGAGTCTGTCTTAGACTGCAGGGAATTACCTCAGCTCTGAATCATGTGGCGCCTTGCCTAGAGTGTGCACAATGCAATCACCCAGCCATCTTTCTTACTCATAAACTGTCAGAGGGCCTCACACAGAGGCTGGACACACGCTGCAGGAGTCTTGAACAAATTGTTTCTCAGCTCCAATTTGGGCCGTCTCAGGCAAAATTCTGCCAGAGTTGTGAGATTTTCGCTTTAAGTCTCAGTGGCGAGCCTGGACTCAAGCTGAAAGTTTTATTTTTTATCATTTTGTGTTTTCTTTGTTTTATTAGATAGACATTAAACAGAAAAGCTCAAACAGTGCGAAAACAGACTGTCAGTAGTGGAGGCAGTGATAAACTAATAAAATTGACTTAAACTTTTTTGTACTTTGCTTCGCAGGTTCAGTCTTCTTTTGAGGTGTGTTTTAATAACTTTAATTGTTTAGGTTTAGACACATGTTGGCCTCACAAATCAGATATATTTCTTAAGTAAAAACAGCAAAATAGCAGCATATGAATACCCAAATATGAGTCCTGCAGCCTTTTTTCTATTAAAGTAAAAGAAAGAATTACCTTGCAGTTATACAAAGTCCTTTATCATTGTTATAACTAACCTTTTTTTAAAATACATTCACACAGAAATTGCAATTTGCAAAAGGGGCTTTTAAACTGCTAGTTTTACTCGTTGTAGTTATATTCACACATTTTGTGGACCATTAAACTGCTGGATTAAAAGTGAAGTAAATAAGTAATTTTGTAAGATTTTTGTAAAATGAAAATTCTCAAGAAAAGTACAAGCAACTGCAATGTCTATACAAGTGAGAGGTTGTTGTATAATCAGTGCCATATATATATATAACACAAATGGTAAATGAAAAAGATTATAAAAAACTAAGTGAAAAATGAGAATGTAAATAGCAAAGAGAGCAATTCTTGTGAAACTAATTTTAAATAAATCAAATGTTTCAGTTGTTATAAATCTTTATAGTTTAACTGATTCATGGACTGATTTTATTTTGGTTTGAGCAAATCCTCTTTTTTGTTGTTGGATTTTCTACTTAAGCTGAGGGTGTTTTACAAAGTGGTGAACCTCGCCTCATCCTCGTGTGTGATTAAGTCTTTCCAGGATGCTCCTTTCACATCCCATCATCACAACGTCACCTGTTAACAATCAAGCTGTTTACCTGTGGAAGATTCCAAACAGGTGGAGCTTTACACTTACACAACTTTTACTGATGCGCTCAACTTCTTTAAAAGTCTTGCTTGCATGAAATTTAAATTTACAAAATTCAGTGTAGTTGATGATTAAATATATTGTCTTTGTGCTGTTTTCAATTGAGTGAGAGTCAAAAAGATTTAGCAAATTATCACATTCTGTTTTTCTAAGCTTCACAGCATCTCGATGTCTTTGGAATCAGGACTTTACACTTAAAACTGACATTATTTAGTGTTACGTTGGAGTGCATAGTTGTGAAATATCGTCTTGAGCTGGAACAGCAACTCCAGTTAGTTGGAACTCTTTTGGCGCCAGTTGAGCCTGATAGATGATGATGTAATGTCTTTAGGCAGATTATTCTCTCACACACATCAAACAGTCAGAAATGAGTCTCAGCATGTTTTCATTTCAGATCGAGTTTGTCTTTTGGATATATTTACTCTAGCTGAGCATTATGCTGAAAAAGTAAGTAATAAATCGCTTGGCAAATGAGTTTACTGTTCTTTTGCCTGCGAGTCTGCAGTTTACGGCATGTATTATTTATCTAGTTCGATTTATCCTAGTCAGTGAGTCACTGAAAGGCCCATTCATAAACCAGATGTCACAAAAGACACACTGTAAACTCCAAACAGACCTTGGTTGGTAGCCATGATGCTTTTTATTCATAGCTCACTAAGTCATGTACTCGGATGTTTCCTCTTTTTTCCGATCGCTCTGCGGGCCCAAACACATCAGACCACCTGTCATCATCTGTAAGACAGACAAATAGGTACACAAGAAGACCACAGCGCTCCGTTGCCTCAATCCTTTGGCCGCCTTTTCTGGACAAAAAAATTTCACATTATGGGAAAATTCAGCGGCCCTGAATGAGGGTCGGCAGCTCTGGGTAATTTGTTGCGACAGCACTTAAGGACCATGGTCCAAAAAGGTTCTGGCGCTGTCGGGGGAGTTTGTGGCATATTCATGCTTTGTGGCCGGTGGTATGACGTGGTGATGATGACTGTATTCCGCTGAGTGACTAATAATAACATGTCAGGCAATGATGACATGCTGTTGCACTGCACAGATGACAAATGTGGAACTAGATGTAGTGTGAAGGCCTAGTTTATGGCCTACTTAGAGCCTGATGGTAGAACAGGTTCTATCAGCACCGTGTGACGAGGTCCCACGGCACAGCTTAATCTAATAAACAAAAATCATGTTCAGACATTCAGTCTCCAAGGACATTCAAAAGTCCAGACAAAAACATTTCTATTGCTGGTGGAGCATTTCTATTATTTCCTGGAGTTTGTAGGGTTTGTTGCTGCTAGGATATAAATGCATCCATGCCTACTAATGCTAAAATCAGCTGGCCAGAGCATTTAAATTAAAATATTTTATCAGTCACACCTGAGACAGGTGGTGTGTGTTTATATCTTCATGCAGGATATGAAGAAATAAACTTAATTTTTCCATCTTTCATTCGTTCAACAGGTAGAGGAACATGCGATCCCGCAGCAACAGCTTGGAGGACATAACCAAGGCCAAGCCGGGGAAAGCAGACACACGCAAGCGATCTACAGAGCGACAGGAGCCACCGGGAAGAGCTGAGCGTCGCAGCCGACACCGGGAGCCGCCGGACGACACCGGCACCATCCAGAGAAATCATAAAATGGCCAAGAATACCACCTGTGCTGGTGGGAATGGGAATGGGAATGGGAGTGGCAGTGCCAGCAGTGCTGCGAAGGCTGGTCGGAAGGAGAAGGGCAGGGATCTTTCCAGAGATGACCTCGTCTTCTTACTGAGCTTGCTGGAGGGAGAGCTGCAGGTAATCCAAACTTGGATTTAGCCTTGAGTGGGAGCCATCAGCCATTACATCAGCAGACAGGCCTGCAGATATGGCACTTGCCCCAGTCGGACATATTGTCTGACATGGTGGCTCAGTGGGAACTCAAGATGAACTAAAAGCTTTTGCTAATGGACAGCCAACAGCTAAGCCTACATCATGCTATCTCAGAATTGGATCCAAGAAGCCTCTTATTCTTTTGTTGTATGACAGGAAAAAAAGTGAAGATTGTCTTAAAGCTGAGGTGAAAGAAGTCAGACACAAGGAAACAAAATAAGCAAACAATATGAGCAGACAGAGCAGAGAGAAGTATCTATTCCACAGCTCTGGAATTTCTGTCCCTAAAGTGTAAACACTAAGTTGAAGAAAGATGACATAGAAATGGTCAACATTGAGTCATTGTTTGAGGTTATTCTGTTCAGGATGAGCTCATCTTTTGCTGTCTTGCTGCTGCATAATGGAAGTCAGAGTAAAATCTAACCAAATCCACCTTTTCCCTCAACTACAGGCCAGAGATGAGGTGATCACAGTGCTGAAAGCAGAGAAACTGGACATGGCTTTGCTGGAGGCCAAATATGGCTTTGTCACGCCACAGAAAGTCCTGCAGGCCCTGCAGAGGGATGCGATCCAGGGCAAGGCTGAAGTCTTACAGGAGGACATCTATGAGAAGCCAATGGAAGAGGTAACACCAACTCTCAAGAACAATTAAAGAAAATAAGTGTGTCTGCCTAATTCAGATCAGTCTAGATGTGATCTTTTTAATGTGCTTTCCCCACAGCTGGACAAGTTAGTGGAGAAGCAGAGGGAGACGCACCGGCGGATGCTGGAGCAGCTCTTGATGGTGGAGCAGTCGCACAAACAGGCCCTGTACAAGCTGGAGGACGAGAAGAGGAACCATGGAGAGTTTATGAAGAAAAGCGATGAGTTCACCAACCTGTTGGAGCAGGAACGCGAGAGGTCAGTTCATGAATCAAAGCGAGAGCTTGCAGAGAAAGGACACCGCTCTTTTAACTGTTACGATGTTGCTTTAACTCTGCGGTGTCTCAATGCATTTATGTTGGCGTCCTAGTAGAGATTTGCTAACATGTGACCAATAGGAATTACAGAAAATATCATTTTGGTTTCAGGTATGTGTTTCATATAAAATGAAAAACTGGACTCAAAAGTAAACGAAAAATCTGAAGACCAACCACTTAAAATCACCATGAGTGAGGTGCAGTGAATGAAATGTTCCAAAGTACTGCTGTAGACCAACGGCAACAATGAAGTGCATGTTTCATTAAGATCCAACAGGCAGAACAGAGAAAAGCACTCGACTGTGTCAAGTGACATTCAAGCGATGGATATGCTGCGTATAAATTCAGCCTCTAAGTGCAGCATCAAACTGAAGCCAAAATTACAACTGATGCAGCTTTCTTATTTTAGCAATATCTGTCATCTCTAATTGCTTTGGTGTCCCTACAGTGTCTTTATGAGTGAAAGTCAGCTCGTTCTTCAGAGTTACAGGGCCTCTTGAGTCATTTTAGCAGATGGAGTAAAAGCAGGATAATCAAATGTTTGTTTTTTCCCATAACCTTGGATATGATGGAGGATCAAAAATGGCTATCAAATGCCTTGCTCAAAAGCAGTTTATTAGCTGGTAAAAGAGTTGATCAAATCCTCCATCCAACTCCAGTCACTCAGTGATGCCAAAAATATGAATGTCTTCATAGCTGTATGTAATGTTTGCATTAAATCAAAGTGTTCCCGAGGATTATGGGAGAAAATCTGGACAAGAGAATTCCATTATTGTTTTTCCCATGACCTGGAGTAGGTCCTTTACTTTTATTATCACCTTTTATTGAACGACTCTGCACAAACCTGGAGCAAACCAAGAGTTTGTTCTGGAGATGATCCAGGGACCAAGAGAGAAAGAGAAAGAGAGAAGCAAGAGTTTCTCAACAGATAATTTAGGTTTGACTTTAAATGCACAAATAAGCTTTACATTTACGGCTCAGCTTTATGGTAGCACTGTGGATATTTGTGAAGCGGAGTGAAAAACCATATCCCTGGATAACTTTCCTACAGTTAAGTCTGCATGTCAGTGCCAGCGAAGCTCAGAGACAGCCGCTCAGAATGAGGGACACTTGAAGATCATATTGTTTATGCTGCGGTTTCATAATGTGCTATGATGTGGTAATTCTCTGAACTCTCCAAGGCCGTAGCAGGATATTAAAATTGCTCAAATTTGGAGTTTTGCTTGCACTCTTTTCAATTCTCTGTCCTGTAAACTGACCTAAAACCACAAACAGATCACTGGTGTCAAGTGTCTGTCGGTCGGTCCGCTACTTTTGTCCAGGACTGAAATATCTTAACAACAACTGGATGAGTTGCCACGAAATTCTGTAGAGACTTTCATGTTTCACAAACGATGGAGCCTGGAGACTTTGTGAATCCAGCTCTCTGTTGTGCAAAGAGCAGGTCAAAGTTTCCATTCATTCTGTGAAATATTTCAACAAGATGAATTCATACAAAACTTTGTACGGTGGGGGTCTAATGATTTTGGCGATGTGAGCTTCTCCTTGAAGGCCACCATGAGGTTTCGTTTGAGTTTTTGAGTGTGATACCTCAACAGTTATCAGATGGACTGAAGTTTTTGCAGAATTCAAGTGTCCAGAGAACGATTTGTGATAACTTTTGCAATGCATTGACCTTTTCTTTAGTATCATCAGGTCAAAGTTTCAATTAGTGTAATACTTTTGTTAATGTCTTAATATCTGCAAAACTGCATGCTAATTTGCAAATGTTAGCAAGCTAACACGCTATATTTAGATGGAGCATGGTCAACACTATACCTGCTAAACATTAAAATAGTGTTATTGTCATTGTGAGGGTGTTAGCATGATGATTTTAGCATTTATAGTTCAAGGCAAAGCCTGCTGAAGCATTTTAAGCACTAGAACTGAACTTATCGTGGACTCCAACAGTTTGTGCTATTATAGGAATCCTGGTAACACTTATGCTATCAAGTGCTATGAAATACAACAGAGCAGGATTCATTTAGAGGCCATGATAAGAGACGAAAGCATGTCATGCCTCTTAGCTGTAATTTCATCTGTGTGATGTTTGGTTGCATTGTACTGTACCTGTGTAATGCTACTTACAATGGATTACAAGACATTACAATTACTGGGCAGATATGTTGCAGAGGTCTTAATGTTTCCACTGGTGAAATTATGATCCTTAAAATACTGAAATGTGAGACAAGTCTGGAATTAATTATTTGTGCTGTTGAACATTGCCAGCTAAGACAGAAAACGTCTGGAAACCAGAGGTGGAAACATGTCTGATTTCTTCGGTAAATGTCACATGGAGAGCAGTTACCGGGCAATACAGTGTTTACTGCTTCCTCAGCAGTATCACATATCATACACACAAACAGAGGGTATGCGCATCAGCACATAAAAACCAACCTACAACACAATCAGACAGCCACACACACACTTGCACCCTCAGCAATTAATTTCTCAAAGGAAACACAGCTGGATGTCGGCCCGTGACCTACTTGGGACA
This sequence comes from Ctenochaetus hawaiiensis, assembly GCA_029783645.1. NCBI lineage: Eukaryota > Metazoa > Chordata > Actinopteri > Acanthuriformes > Acanthuridae > Ctenochaetus > Ctenochaetus hawaiiensis. The sequence goes on from JAPZDY010000017.1 coordinate 4,379,207, forward strand.
ATCACATCATTGCACTCTTGCCGAAGCAGAATGTTTGAGTTGGACCGAAGGACGGTGTGACGAGGGTCTGCGCTTTGTCACCCGGCATGTCAGGAAGGACAGGCTGCCATGAAAAATAGGCCCCCGTCCAGGGTTCAGCTAATTACCGCGTGAGAAAAGGCGAAAGATTTATATGACTGAGAGGGGAACAAAAAAGAAAAACTAACCTAATGGCTCTGAGAAGCATCAATCACGCTGCGTGTTCGACGAGATGCCAGATTACCATGGAAATAGTTGATGAGGGTGTATTTTTTGGGTCTCCGGTTTGCCAGCAGACTTCAGCGTTCGTGCATTTACATAAAGGCATGTAAAAGTGTGTTTGGGGAGGTGTCTGCATCTGCTGTTCTCATCTGTCCTCAGTGCTTGGACGCAACCTTGTTTACGTAGCTGAGGACTCTGTATTGGTTGTCAGTGCAGAAGTGTGCGATGTGTAAAGTTATTAGGCAAACGTGTGGTCGGCGGTGGCCTCCTATTATAACTTAAGACCAAAGTTTTATTGCTTATAATGGCACTCTAAAAAAAAGTTTCCTTTCACTGTTTCCTTTCAACTAGCAAGTCTTTTTTAAGCAGTTTAAACATACTGAGTTGCGCTGTGATGCACATAAGATGGACCACCTCTGAAGAAAGGCGCATCAACGTTGTATTGAGTGTGATTGTGTTTGAAAATAAAGAATCTCCTTTAATGTGACAGAGAAAACAAAAGGTGGATGGTGTAATTATTTCCTAGTTTGTTGGAAACATCCGTTGTGCTCCCCTGTATTTCCTTGATTGCATTGTTTTTCTCTGCAATATTGGGAATGTGCTAACTTTTAGCTTTTATTATCTTATTTAGGTGTTAAGCCCATGCACACATCTCCCAAATTTTTGTATGGTTTTAAGTTTGTGTGACTTTTTCTTTATCAGGCACATCTAGTTCCTCGAGTTTTTTTTTATTGTGTGTTTGTAAAAAGGCCTTTTGAGACTTCAGGAACTTACTGTGATTGTTGGGCAAATTTCAACTTCCCTGAAAAATCAAAATAATAAACATGTTTAGCAATGGATTATGCAAATGCAATAAAATGTATTCATCAGAGCTTTACAGGTGTTACTTTGGAAAGGCCAGCTGTCTCTGTTCTTTATGCTAGGCTAACAAAACACCCATGCTTTCAAGCTTTCATCTAACTCTGCAAGAGAGAGAGAGAGTAAGCAGTATTTCCCACAAATATTTCAGAAATGTTCCCGTGCTTCCAGATCACAAACATTACTTTGGAGATGATAATGTTATCCTACATGATGAAACACAGTAAAAAACAGCTGAAATAAACTGGATTTATCTTCTGAAACTTACAGTCCAGCAGTCGATAAAACTGGGGGATGTACTCTACGCTGTCAAAACTTCCAGAGCTGATCACAAAAAAAAGTTTTACAACAAGATATATTTCTGTCATCTCACAGTCCGTTGATCTTTTAAAGATGTCGAGGTAGACATGTCATCAAGACTGCCTCGAGCAGGAAGAAACAGAATCCCTGAAGAGCTGCTGTAAACCAAGCACAAAACCCAGAGTTTGTTCAGCGGCTTCTGTTCTGCTCTGCACGCCTTCCAAAACATTATTACAGGGCTAGAAAAACTGTGAACCCCCAAAATAGCTTTGACTTCTGCAAGGAAAAGCCACTTATCACTTGTTTGAGGAGAGCTAAAACGGCTCTCTGTGTGTTTTGAAACCGGCTGCCACGGCTTGATATGTACGCTACAAGACGTACCACATTGTTCCAGGCTTTCATTTCACTCTTGTCCTGTTGTTGTTGTAGGATGCATTTTCGCTGGATGTAATCATTTCCTTTTATGGGCTCTGAAAGGAAGTTGTGATTACATCTCACGGTAATGGGCTGCAGGATATCGCTGTGTTTTTTTATTTTAGTTTGATTTTTTTCTTTTATAGTCTCTCTCTGCTGACTGATCCTCTCCCTGGAAGCCCTTAAAAGCATGTTAATTTGGGCAGGGGGGGGCTGGGGATGAACCTGGCTCCCCTCTGATTAAATGGCAGTCGAGCAGCCGTCCGTGAGTGATGACCTCATCGCGCGTTGGGTACTGAAGGAGCAGCAGGGGTGTGAGAGCGAGAGCGGCATCCTAACCATCAGCAGATGTTACTTTAAACATGACTTCAGCGCACAGATACACACACACACATCTTCACCATGACAGGCACTCTGCTCGCCTTTGTTCTTCTGCAGAGAAATGAGAGACAGGGAGCAAACTTTATGACTGTTTGCATCCCCATCAACTCATGCATAGTAAAAAAAAAAAAACTACATCTCAGTTCAAGTTTGGAACATTATGACTGATGTCAGTGTGAGGAGTTCAGCTAATGTTGTCATGTGATGCACTGAACCCAGAGAGACCCCGTAAGGGAACATGAGCCCATTCATCCTGCTATCCTTCCCACTTAAATCTGCACCAGGTAGCTTCGCATGTTGATGTGTCCAGATGGCAGCAACAGGCATGAAACATGAACTTGGATACCTCAAACTCCTGTGACGTAATGTCAGCAGAATGCACCCTCATGTTTACAAAGCCAGCTGGTCTGGGATCATCTCATAGCAAAGGGAGAAGAGAGGCAAAAGGTCTGGTGTTACTGAGTCCAGGTTTTCTTCGATGGAACTCTCATTTGCTGCTGTTTAAATGGGCTTTTCATGTGGTTCTAAAAGTTTTAATGTAGTTGTTTCTTTTTGAGGAGATCAAGTGTGAATACATGAAGTTTAATTTGACACTTATGCATCAAAATCACTGCCGCAAAATCCTGAACAGATAAAACTGCATTACCAAAGGTAAAAAGTGATTATAATTAAACATTTATAGATCTTCACAACACTCAGATTTCGAACTGGTCATTGGTTCCCATTTATGTCTGTTGCCTGTGATGAGTGCTCATTAATGAGACAATACCAAAGAATGTAAAATTTCTCTGACTCTCTGACCGGCTTTCAACCGTTTACACCTTAAATGGTTGAAAGCATCCAGTAAAATCCTTGGAATGAACCTAAAAAAACACCTTTTAGTCAAACTTCTCACAGTTCGTCCACATCAGGGCTATAAACTGTAATGAGGGGTGTAGACAGAAATTCTGAGATACAGCTGACTGATCATCCGAGCCAGTGTATTGACTAATATCAGATTACCTCAGATTTTGAAGTATCTGTTTGAAGATAAATAGAAAATGTTACGACTGGCCAGTTTCCGTCTGCAGATGGCAAAGCAAAGAGCAGATCACTACTAATAAATGAGCTGAGGATGAGATGATCTCATCTGGTCCTAATAGCAGAAAAAATCATTAAAAAAAACGAGTCTTGGAGCAGTCTAAAGTCTTTTTGCTCACAGTGATTACTTCTACATATGTTTATGTCATTATTTGACACTTAGGCAACAGTTAATACAAACATCAGACATCGTAACATTATATAAATGACAGAATATAAGAAAAAGCAAAGTGAATCCCCTCAAAAAATCTCAAAAATAGGTATTGTTGTTGACATCAGCATTGGCTATTGCTAAAGTCATAAACTAAGGTGGATAATTGTCTTTATATAATGATATATCCACTGCAAGGCTGCAGTATGTTACCAACACGGACCTACTCTGTACTTTACTCTATAGCTGACAGCTACAGCTTTCGTGCAGCATTGAAATCAGATGTCTGCGGGTGTTGGATGTCACTACTTCAGCAACATTTCATGATTCACACTAATAAGATGTGTGTGCTTTCCCATAAAAATCTTGAAATTGTAATTTTCTGTGTTTTATTAGTCACGATTCTTGCACAATGCACGCTGGCCTCTGTGGGAAAGTCCAAAAGTTGTGAACTTGCCATAGAAACAAAACTGTTCGACGGGAAAACAGCTCATAGGTGACATGAAACAAAACTTGCATTGATGTAATTTATTGGCACAATAAGTTCTAATCAGCTGAACTGATATTTTTTTTACTGTAAGTTAAAAGCACAGTAGTAGCAAACATGACACCACATGACCTTCCCCTGCTTTTAAATGATTTGCAGGGCACACAGTATATCTTCATGCCATCTGGTTGACTTAACTGCACACGAGGTGACATCATTCACGTGGATCAGATCGAGGACATTCTTCAGTGATGTCCTCATCATCTCAGACCTGCCCTGCACTGTGAAAACAGAAACACTGCCTTTCTAGATCTTTTTTTCGTTTTTACGATCCAGGATTTTTTGGGATATTAATTATCGCCGCGTTCCTGTCTCTGCAGGTTCACCTTAGAGGCAGGTTGTGAACTTTCCAGGGAGAAAAAAGAAGTTATATGAATAACAGCATGTTTTAGGAAATTGTCAAGCAGCTGTTACACCGTATGTCCGCTTATTCCACTGCGTGCATGAGCAGGATCTGTCCTCACCTGTGCGTTGTTAAGATTTTATCAGTACTCTCAAAACTGTTGGTGAGGAGACACAAATCTGCCTCATTCATCAGCTGCGTGACATGTGATTGCAGAGGTCTTAACGAAGGCTGCAGCGTCGTTCCTAACTGCAGAAACACACACCTGTATTCCTCCCAGAAAATGTCTCTGCCTGGTGCATATCATACATTCCTCTTAAAAACCAGGGTCAAGTCTTATATATGATAAACTAGAGGATGGGATATGTTAGAAGAGATTATATAAACTTGGAAAAAAACTGATGTTTTGTTTATTAAATCCTGGTACAGGAAAGCACACACATGTTTTTTAGAGGCTCTGTGTTAAACATTTCCTTTTAAGGGAAGGAAAGTTATTCCTCAAACCAACTACTGTACATGACGTTAAACTCAGATATGTGCAGTCCAAGCCCCGTCAGCGTGGCCCTATGTTGAGGTCAGGAATCACACAAATATGACACATTCAGTGACACCCGCTAAGCACACATGCGACATGCAACCACATCTCTACACCCTTCAAAAACACATTCTGACTGGTGCCCACATGCGTCAGTGCACCCCACATGCGTCAGTGCACCTCTGGTCTTCATTTCCTCAAAAATCAACAGCAAATGGGTTTATAGTTTGGTAGTTATTAGTATTTGGTTTGTAAAATTTTATGTCCAGTTAACAAATATGCATTAAATGAATTAATTGGTGAATTAAATCCAGAAAGAGGGTAAAAACAGTGAAAGATATGGCTGTGTCATGGTTACAGAGGCTCAGTGGCTTTGTTAAAGCTGAAGAAATTGGATTGATAAATGTCAGAAGGAATTTTTTTTTTTTTTTTTTTACCACAATGCATTTATTTTACAGCAAACATCTGATCTAACGTGTTTAAATCTAATGACAGCATCAGTTCTTAATAATGGTGTGAGATGTGTAATGATTTTAGCAAACTAAAAGTCCAGCTTATAATAAAATTTTAGTTTTTGGAAACTTCAGACAAGCCAAAGTGATACAATTTGTAATCTGCAGATAAACTGAGGCAATAATTCTGCATTGTGATCTACAAGTCCTGTCAGTATGTCAAAGGCCAGAGGAGTGTGTATTCTGCAGAGAAAAAGCTTCCCTGCTCTGCACCACCTTTGTTTGTGTATTTAGACACTCGTCACTGTATCACTCCCACATTATAGGAAAAAATGAGCAGCTACTGACCTAATTCAGACTGGTCAGCCAACACTCCCTTTTTCTGCTCTGGCCAGATAACAGGCAGATTGCTGCACAGTCTCGTCCACCTCAGGCTCATCTGTCTGAATCTACTGTAACAAACAAGGCAAGTTGCCCTCCTTTTCTTTCACTTAATCTTAAGAGACGTTAAATTTTATCTTTATCTCTAAACTGTAAGACACTGACTCTGTCTGCATAATTATTTATATGAATACTTAAGTTTACCTTAAGTCCATCAATTTTAAGAGTGAGGAATAATACTGCATTTGTAATGTTTTGCTCTTTCATAGTAAAGCAAAAAAGATGCAGCTTTTTCTTAAATTTTCTTCATTAATGTGATGAAAAATTGAAAAGGCAACATTTCCCTCTTCTAAAATTACAGTATTAAAGAAACACAGTTTTAGAAAGCTTTCCTCCTTAAAAACAGTGCACACACAACATCTGTAATGGCCTAGTTTCTGATGTAGATTGGTGTGTCTCAAAGTGTTTCCATGATATAATGGAATAAACTAGTTATTTAGTGGCTTTTTGTTTGTGCCCGCTTGTGATGCCGCTACATCAAGTTACATTTCCTGGTCAACAATCTGTCATCTGTTTTTCTTTTTTTTTGTTTATTTATTGAGGAGTTTTCTCATTGACAAAATACAAAGAGATGGTGAACCAACACTAACAGATGCACAGCTGGACCGACTCCAGCTGGTGCATCAATAGATGTTAAAAGACAAAGAACAGTAACATAAAGCAGATACCACTCTTGTATAAGTGCTTTTTTTATGTATGCAACATTACCTAAAGTGTGTGAGAGGGACTGTCAAAATATCACTCCACTGCATCCGAGAGCCAGGTGGTAATTAGGCCCAGAGAGTCGTCATGGCATGGCGTAATGTGATTACATCTCCCTGACAGAATGCAGCGATTAGACCACTCTGACCACAAGGACGCAAACCACACTGCTTGTACTTTTCCAGCCTTTTTTAGACTTGTTATAAAAAGGAGAAAAAGCTCGACCCCTAAATAGAGCTTAAATGTTGCATGCTATTTCTGTTGCTGCTCAGGTAATGGGTTTGATTGTGAAATGTTGGGAATTTTGCAAAAGTGGAAAAATTTGTGGCACTACATTGTATTACATTTTCTGATTCAGTCTTGTTGCTTGTAAATTTTTGTTGAACAGTGTCAAAATATATATCAAATCAGTGTCCTGGATTAAAGTCAGTTAAGTGCAGCACGATTTTTCTTATGTCTAAGTTGGTTTTCTGCATCAACATTATGAAAAAGTTCTTTTTCAAACCATTATATGTGAAATTGTTTAATTTTTGGAGTGGATTTTGCCTTTTCCTTCTTCAAATCTATGGGGCTGGACTTTACAGTGTTTAAAAATGTCTTATTCCATAAAAAAAGGGACAAACGGTGGCAAAAACATAAACAGCAGTTGATAACGTGGGGCTTTGCAATGGCAAGATAGCACCTGTGTGTTTTTGCAGTAAAATTCAGTTATAAGAGCATTTTGAAGGATTATTTGTAACTGCACAAGAAAAAGAAAAGAGAAGAAACAACTGAATAGGGCCTGATAGATGATTATGGTGCCTGTGGAATCTGCAGGGGTGATGTACGAGCTGAACTTCTATTTGTGAAAGGAAATAGCACCAAGGTTTAAGGGGTTGGAGGTCAATGAGGAAAAATGCAGCTAATGTAGAGTTAGCATGACATTTCTATGCCTGCCATGAACCGTGTTTGGCCTCCGCCAGAGGTGAAGACAGTGAATGATGGCGTGACTCAAACTGAAACAGTAAACAGTGAAAACCCAAAGAAGGACAAGCACACTTGACATTGTGAGGATACATTTACATGCCAACAAGAGCTAAACTCTCTGGATTCACCTTCTTCTTACTTTTGTTCTAGCAGACACCTTCTTGAGTTACAGCTTGGCACAGGGAAGCGGGGGGGGGGGGGGGGGGGGG
>JAPZDY010000017.1:4386925-4426648 GCA_029783645.1 Ctenochaetus hawaiiensis
CGTCCTGTCAGGCTGGAAGGAAGCGACAACGAGAAACTTGCACATTACGTCCTCTTAGCTGGCAGCTGCAGCGTCTGAACAATGAGTCTGTGCCCGCGCTGCCGGGCCAAGTCAGTGTCGAGGCAGTGAGTGAAATATGGAGGCAGGAAAGAGCCTGCCTGGATCTGCCAACCCAAATGTGTCGCCGTGGTGAATGGGCTATCTGGACGTGGCCATGGTGAACTGTGCAAACCAGGAAAGTCAATCAATGTGGTGACATTTTTGCCCTTTTCTGTTTAACAAAGACAGGATTACTGCTGTGCTGCAGTTGGCAATTAGCTTAATGGAAATGTAAGACATTCACACTCAACTTTAACCCTCCTATTAAACATTTAATCAGTGTATATTATTCTAACACTTTATGGAGTTGTAAGCAGGACATTTATGAGATATTTGTCAAACATTCACAAATAACATATCCTGAAACAATCCTTGACAAACAGTAATAAACTGTAATAGCTGTACAATTACATACACACTTAATTCTTATTAATTGTTTAAATTGCTAGAATTTACCATCATTTAAGTTAAGTTAATAAAAAATCAGTACTAGAGTGAGGTAGCTTTGATGAATAAGTAAATGAATTGGAAAAAAAAACACATTTTAGGAATTTATTCATTTGAAAAATTACATAAATATAAATTCAAAAATATGAATTAATATACTGCATCAATAACAATCTGCATTTTACCTTTTATACATCAGCTATAGTTTAGTTAGTTGTTCGAAAAAATACAAACACTAAAAGATGTTTGTATCTCTGCTTAACAGTACATTATAGTGTGTTACAGTTATTAATCCCTATATGCTACTAATAAATGCCAAAATAAAGTGTAGATTAAACAATGTTTACTTTATTTTAAACATCAGTATTTGTTACTGAGTAAGTGTAACAATCTAGAGAATGATTTCTTAAAAGAAATCTATGATTTAGGCCTTCAGTAGACCACTGATAGCATCTGCAGACAAGAAGAGGCACAGAAAAACCTGAATACCACATGACAGCATAAACAGAGATGTCAGAATTACGTTAAATGATTTAAAACATAGGTGTAATATGTGGTAAGAGCTCGGCAGATGAGTCGACTGAGGACATCCATGTCAGCACAACTCATGACCTCATATCCTGTCTGAACCTCTGGGAGGAAGAAGCAGCTCAGCCAGGCCTTACAATCAGCACAGCCCCACCTATGAGACTGCATTTGGCACATAAAAATAACACTTTTGCTTATCTTTTTCTCTCTGTCTGGCTGCATTACAGTATGGAAATGTTTACCCAAGTCTTCCCTCTCATGTGGGGAAGTTCACATCCCGCCACGTGTCACTCATCATGATGAAGGACACCTTGCTGTGTAAACAGAGCGGCAAATAATAGCACCCTGTCAAACTGGTAGCAGCGATTTATGCCACTATTGTTGCTTTTACTTTCCTGTGCTAATGCTTTTCAGCTCAACTTAAACTCAGATGATAAAAAGGGACAATATCAACTCCGATCTTGCTTTAAAAAATCATTATTAGTGGCTGAAGACTTGTTGTTAGGCAGATTTTGTGATCTTTGGACAGAGTCAGGCTAGCTGTTTCCCCTAGTTTCCAGTCTTTATGCTAAGCTAAGTTAACAGCTGCTGACTGCAGCAACGTATAAAATGGACAAATCTGACATAAGTAAAAGTAAATGAACGTATCTCCTAAAATGCTGAACCATCATCCAAATAAAGCAGAAACCAGTTAACTGACCCAGAGACTGAGGATAAACTTTAAGATATTTTTTTTTTCATCCATGAAAAAACATCCACATTCTTGAGTCGTTGTGTCTGCGGCCGCTGTTGGGATTTCATTGGATTTGTATAAAATTGAAAATAGCTCTTGTAACTTTTTCAGGGTGTTAGGAAGCAACTGATTTGGAGGTGGTAACTGTTAATTAGAGACGTTTATAGGGAACAGGGTTTCATTTAGTTTTCCTTGACGAAGTTTGTCTAACAGAGGCCGAGAAAACAAAACTACTGTTTTTGGTTACTCCTGGATACGGCTCTTTATTTGTTGCTAAAGGAGTTCATTTTCTTATGTTTGTGTGTCACACAATCTAACATTTATCATCTCAAAGGAATTTCACAGATGTCAGAACTCCAAGAAAAACACAGAGAAAGAGAAGTAAGAAGTGGGCTTGTGGTTTTTGTGGGAGTGAAATAATCGACCTGTCGAGTGGTCGGGTGTCAAGCTGTGATATGGAAACCAAAATTTAAAACTCTGGGGATTGACCCTTTGGCGGGGAACAATAGAGAGCTGTCAGAGGGACCACCCTGTCGCAGTGCATGCTGGGCTTTGACAGGACTCTTAGACCGACCAGGAAATAAGAGCCACGTTTGGGTTTTAAATTCCCTCCTCCCTGATCCGATGCAAGGTGCTGGAGATGATTGATGAGAGTGTTTTCCTGTAAAGTTATAAGACTGGAGAATTGCTGGCACTGCTCTGTTTCAAGGTTGAGGTACGAGGATAAACATTATCTTTTCAGACACACCTTTTCCCCTACTAGTAATCATAAATTTGTAGGGCAATTATTAAGACTTTTGCATTATGTATCTGTGGGTTCAGTCCTGAGACATAATTTCTATCAAAGAATGTGGAAGCGATGTTTAACAGTTTAATCTTTTATAAGCCCACCAAGCCTCTGCAAAAACACTGCAAGAATGTAATTTAACTCTCAATAATATGCATGACTTAAGAGAAAACCAAATTCTGACTTTTTATGGCGGAAGACGAGAGCAGCGCCAAGCTAATTAATATACCAGTGCAACAAGCCTGATGGCTCCTATGGTTACTAATTTACATTCATGGACCACAAAATGTAGACAACACTTTTTTTAAATGGAGTGTCATAACAGCAAAACAAACAACATCCACCTTCCTCCGCCCGAAAACTCCGAACCGCACTCTTCCTAGAAGTCATTTCCAGATTCTTTTTGATCCAAGCCCAAAACCTCAATTACACTGTATTTTTCCAAGATTAAATTATGCAGTCAACTTAGTTTTACTCAAAAATCTCCCATCCTGATGTCGGGCTGACCTGGTGAGGAGCTGCAGTCTCACTGAGCCATATACAGCTGGCACTTAGTCTGATACCGTTGTAACACTGAGGGATGAAGACGTCGGGTTCGTAGTATTTTGATGGGGTTGCAGTGGGATTTAAGATGGTCTGTGCACTTCGGCGTAAAAGATTAGAGTGATGAAATCTGACTTTTTGTCAAAGTCCGGGGGCTGATACCTCAGGACAAATGTTTTTTGGGGTTTTAAACCGAGCAAATCCTCCTGGCAGTGACAAGAGGTGAGGAAGGGTGGGTGAGTGTGGAGTATGACTAAAGGGTGGAAAAAGGGTTTAAGGGGTCTATCCAGTTTCAGGAGCCTCTCATGGCTTAGTGAAGTGGAGGGAAAGGGGAAGTATCCATAACAGCAAGGAGACAAGTAAGGTTGGATACTCAACCCTCTGGAGGCTCCTGCAAAAAGTGTGAAGTTAAATGTTTTATGCTTTATTTGCTCTGGTTTCTTTGGTCTACATATATGGTTTTCTTTATCTAAATCCTCCAGAGAGATGCTTGTATTTTATCGTATTATCAGTCTCAATGTATTACACACGTGTCCAACATGCCAAAGGACAAAGCAGACAATATCAGTGCAGATTATCCATTTAATATCACCTATAATCTCTTTAAAAGCATAAAGGGTTCTTGTAATGTTTAAGCATGCCAAGGAGGAGGTTCGGTATCTGCGGTTTGGACAAAGAGCAAACACAAGACAGAATAAATGCTATGCCTGGATCTCTCTAATTTAATGTAAGTATAGCATGAGCTCATTCCAAAGGCGCACTCTTTCTTTCTTTCTTTTTTTCAAACAAAGAAAATTATGAGCTCACATTTCGAGAAGCCATATATTACAGCCAGTTTTTATGCTCAGACCAAAATAACTTTGAGAAAAAAAATCGGATTTTGCTGCCGTTCCTTTGCTCCGTTTGGCACTGGCATCCTTTTAGAGGGACTGCACTGCATCCAAATTTTGAAATTACATTTTAAATAGAAGGCTCTCTCTTGCAGGGAAGGTTCAAATTAACAAACATTATAAGGATCAAATGAAACCGAATTTGGCATTTGTTTTGAGCCCAGACAGATATATTCATGAAAACAGAGGTTAGCTCTCTTTTTGCAGGCTCCCTGAACTCAAGGGCTTGGGGTGCCTTTGGGAGACCAAATGTTGAAAAGCAGGCATGTGATGGGAATGTTATTGGCTCAAAAAGTGCTGTTAAGGTTCCTTTGGGTAACTTTTGGGAGCTTAAGCCTCAGTTAAGCCCCAGCTACTCAAGTGGAGCTGCTTAGTGGCCAACAGAACAAGACTGTTGTTGCATTAGCAGTCTCCCTGGTGATTATGAACATTAATGCTGCAGGGGAGTGTTGCAGGAAAAGAATGCGTCCTGCAAGATGCAACGATAATCCTTTCTTGGATAATTAGCAGTTGTAAAAGACATTAATAAATGCGGGGACTTGCCAGTTTTACATTTCAAACCGGAGAGTGTCTCATGTAACAGCTATTTAATTGACTTCGAATCTGCAAAGTGAAAACATAGAAAAATGTTCTCACAGGTCATTAAATGTTAGATTAGATTCTTGTAAAGGTCATAAAAGGGATATAAATGCTGTTTGGTTTTAATTTTACAAATATATAAACATTATGAGGAAGGAAATATGCTGTGGCAATGACACAAAAACTTGTTTATGCTTCAAAATGTTGCATAAATAACCACAGGACAGAAATGTAAAGATCCACATAAATACACCAACAGATGTTTCAACATATTTTAAATATCTTGTAAAACCTCACAAGGCTCGGCTCCCTGCCAGAGCTAATTGCACTAAAAGAAAAATCACCATCAATCCTCATCAACACTGGAAGTCAGAGGACAAAGCTAAACCTCGTAACCCCTGGTGCTAAAATGCCTCTCTGGAAGCCTTCCAGATGTGAGCCATCTGTTGTGTTCAGTCACTGAGGTGAGACTAGTCGTGTCTATCCAGACAGTGACATCACCCACAGACGGGCTAATATCCAACATTTGGGCCTTTCATTAATAATGCTGCCAGCCCCTCGACGTGCACTAAGGTATCCCACCGGTGCACTTCATCAAGGTTTAAGTGTTTTCTGCACTGGGGTCTTACTGCAGCCAGGGGACCCTGAAAACACGAGGGCTAAGCTGAACCACAGAGCCCCCGACGTGCTCCTTCTGTCTCTACTCTCCTCAGAGGTTTCAGATTTTATGGACTGGCATCGCATAAAGTCACAGCTACAATGTGACCTGTTTGAACTGGGAGGTAGGATTAAAGGTGACCTGAAGATATGAAGAAAACATACATGTTACTGGCTTCAGTTTACATTTTTATAAGAATTCAAAACAGTTTCTTGAAGTATCTGCTGCTCACTGTAAACCTCAGGCCTCACCGTGGCTTTCTTAGGTTCTGTGGTTCACTTCTGATTGGATCATGTACCTTTGAGTAACAAAAGATAAATGATGCAAAACATTTTTCCATTTTTTTTACAAGCCCAAATTGCTCTGGTTAGTATTTCAAGATATCTGCTCCTTTATGATATTCGGCATTTGAGGGGTGCTGTAAAATTGTATTCACCTTGCAAACTTTAAAGCTAGCAAGCCGGGCTAATAAACTTCCACTCGGGGTAGTAAATACAAAATAGTGGACTAGCAGGCTGACATGGTCTGTGTAATAAACAGTGGACAGAGCCGCACTGACGTCACCTGTTGGTTTGTGATCTCCTGCTTTTCTTTGTTTTTTTGGGACCAGATGTGACCATATTTGGATGAGAGGGTGAAGCTGGACAGGATGCGAATTGATACTAATGACTGTGAACTGTGAAAATTGCATACAACTAAGACTGGCTAACAACTGGCACACAACTAGGTCACTCAGTTCCTTTATATGCTGGAGGGACCAGATTCAATGACTATAATAATAAACAGCTATGTCCTGAAGCAGAACAGCATGGATACAAACTCCATTTCCACATATTTGAAGAAAAATAACAATTCAATATTCATGACTGACAACCAAAAAGCAGCTGTGCAGTTGCCTCATAGAAAAGGGAGCCATCAATCAATCAAACACCCAAAGGATTTTCTAAAGCTATTTGCATCAGTCAACATGGAAGTTATATTAAATTATTTTGTGCAGTGATGGAAAAACCCAGAGGACACAAAAGGATGACACGCTGCCAAGAAGAACATGTCTTTATAGGGATGAAAATGTTGATGCAACAAATGTGGGGATGACACACTGCAATCCATTACAAATTGAAGCGATGACGTGGCAGCCGAGAGGTATGAGCCCGAGTCTGCTTCTCCTCACTTTAATTTAGAGTTAGAAACCATTTTGAAGCCACTTGCCAAGTAATTGGGATAATGAAAGCTGTGCATTTTGACAGGAAGTGAGCAGACAATAAAGAAAGCTTGTGTTCAACCAGCTGGGGTCTCATCCCCTCTGAGCACTCTGGGAGAGGAGTGATGTCACCCCTAACACACCCGGTTAAGACAGACGATCCCACAGACACACACTCGCAGACTCACAGTCCATCACAGCTCCGTCTTACTTAAGTAAATTCCAGCGTCACACCCCACATCCCGAATCACTATCATTTACATTCCTCCTGAGCACAAAGAGTTGAGCAGCGAGTAGGAGGATCCCGGGGTGAGCCAGCAGCTGGCTGCTCATGATGGAAAGGCTGAGAGAGCAGGAGGAAGATTAGAGGAGAGGGAGACGAGGAAGAGACAAAGAGGAGGAGGAGGAGGAGGAGGAGAGAGTGGATGTGAGAAGCAGCGCTTCTAATAAACCATGTAAAGGAAGTTGTTAAAATTAGCAATGGTTTCTGAAGTTTCACAGTGCTAGAAAGATCATATATATGTCCGTCAAATTTAAAACATGTTGCACAACTCCTCTCTAACACAGCAAGCTTCATTTACACAGTGTTTTTAGCCTGATCAGATAGTGTGTTTGTGAAATTAAACATGGTGTGACGTAGATGAGCTGTGCAACATGTTTTAAGTTTGTTAGACTTGGATTGTAGGTTGAATCGGTCTGCACCTTGCTGTGAATGAAACTTTAAAGTGAAAAATGCTGTTTTTCTAGCTGTCAATGAAAACTATCAAAAGAAACCCCAGAAAAACTATTAAGCTGCATGCAGATGACAAGAGCACGGCAGGAAACAAAACAAGAAAGCAGCAATGAGGCAAAAATAAGTTATCAAACTTAAAAACTGAACCTGTAACATGAATAGAGTATTCATTTTACTCCTCATACTCCTATTAAGACTCTCCTGGCAGTTGTTGCATGGAAGCTAAAGCTATTTGCTGCCATGATAACTTTTCAAACTAGTGAAAACCTTCTTCCTAATGTTATAAACAGCTGTGCAGTGTTTTGCTGTCCTTCAAACTCATGGATTTACTACTAAAACTGGACATAGTGGATCATATTTCATTGTTGCATGGATGCCTGAGGAGCACTCAGATCCTTCTTGCAGGTCTGTGAATGCTTTCTTAATCCTCCTCACAGTACTTTCCGATTTCCCTGCATTTTCTGCGGCACTTTGCAAAAATCCCTTTTGCTGCTGCTAAAGACACAGATGTTCAAAAACCAGATTTTTGATATTGTTTTGTGACGTTTCATCTGTTTAAAACAAACTACAGTAGCCATCTTTTCGCTTGGTTCACTCTTCTGTATGGTGCAGTTATGTGGGTTGATCCTTTGGATTTCGTAACACGTCGGAGACAGTACAATAAAACAATCACCATTCTTTTTATTAGCTGTAATCTGATAGCATTCCTCTAGTAAATTTAACAGATCACCTGTTATTTCTCTCTTATTGCTCTGATCCCCTCACATGTGAGCCATCATCTCTGAAAAATGATGTGTGCCTTCCGAGCTCTCGCTGTTCTGTAGACGCAAAAAGAACCAAAGAGTTGCGAGTGGATTCAGATAAATGATGAATGAGGACATCTGGTATTTTCTGACAGAGGCGTGTCATATACAGAGATCACTCGCACTCGAGTGTGATTATTTATTTTCATCAGCAATGGTGGTTGCCTTACAATTAAAACAAACAACTCCCATAATCCCACACACCTTCATGAGGTCATCAAACTCTGTCTTTAGTCACAGTCCTGACTGATAGACTCCTGGAGGCAGAAGTTTCACACTGTGTGTTTCTAGTTTTCTCGGGATGGTGCAATAATATGGTGCAGAAATCTGAAATTGATGATATAACTTGTGCTGAACTGGTGCAACAGGCTATGAAACAATACAGACGGACATTACAAAACTTGGATAATTGGACACAATAACAAAACTAAATTAACTGCTGATGGGGAGAAATAAACGTATTAAGAACTGAACTCAAAGCCTTGAGCAAGAAGTCATCTGGTCCAGCTAAGTGTTCTGCAAAGACACAAATGTGTATTTCATCCACTTAAAACTCCCTCAAACAGCATGATGAGGCTTACTAAATAAATGCCAAAAGTATGTTCTCATGTCTGTTATGTAAAAAGCGTTTCTTGTCCAACTTGTTGGTTTGCAGCTCATCCACACTCTCCTCCGACTCAAAAATAGCAAAGCGATGACACCCGTATCAGTGTGTTACGCAGACGACTGGGCTTTTGGATTTTTTTTTCATTAATGCAGTCGTCAAAGAATGACCAGATTAGGAAACACTATTTCCTGTGTTTAAATATCCTGGACAGTGTTTGTGGATAAATCAGAGAGTGAGTAAAGGGGACAGATATCTCAGGAGGAGTCAGATACACAGCACCGAGGCCTAATATTCCACGGAAGCTTGTTTGTCCCAAAACTTTATTACATTGTGTACCGGAAAGAGTAGGTGGTTAAACTGAAAACTTCATTAGCTTAAAGGGATGAGATGTTTACTTCAAGTATGGAACAAACTTCCTGAAAACTTAACTCCGTTGGCTGGTTTTCATATTGCAATTTTTCCGGTGTTTACGTACGAATGCTCCCCTTTAAACCCGGTTACAGCACTGAAGGCAGTGAAGTGAAATTATCTTTAACTGCGTAAATAAAACCTGGTTTTGTTGCAGGCTGAGGAGCTGATTAGGACAGAGATGGAGGCAAGTTGTAAATGTTTAATGAGGCAGATTTGAAAAAAACAGCCTTTATAGCTCAAAACAATAGATTAACAGGTAAATCTATCAGCAGGCTGGTGTGAAAAATTGAAGGGAACATTTCAGGATTTATGACTTGACAACTTGAGGAAGCTCAGCTCCTTGAAATCTGATTAAAGAGCCTCTATCTCGCCTCCATGGACTGTCTGAGATCAATGCTAATCCATCAGGAAACCATCAAAGAGTCTCTGGAGGCAGATCCACCCTGCTCACCTGACAGCTGGACAGATTAGTGCGAATGTGTGTGTGTGTCTCTGTGTGTATCGCTTCCCTTCTTCCTGTGACTTTGCTGCCAAATTACAAGATCCATGTTTTTTTTCTTAAGCTATTATCATTGTTAAAAAAGGGTGTGAAGCCTCATGGAATCACCACAATGTACTTTTGGGAGTTTGACTGCCAGACTTCGGCTCTGAAGCTCAAACTGCCTCAATAGATGCTTTTAGACAATGATTCCCCACCCGGTGCACTTGAACTCCAGGAGATACTTGGAAAGACAAGAGCTCAGCAAATTTAAAAAATACACAAATTGTGATAAGCCAGACTAAAGATACAACTTTAGTTTTGCGGTTAGGAAGAGAAAAACACACAAACAGGGTTATAAGTTGGCTCAAACTTGATCTTTAGTATAATTTTCCTCAGTAACTAGTAATCTGTGAGCTAAGATAGGCTCGAAACAACAAGGTCGTGAGAGATGAGGTAAGGAACTGCACTGTAATGTCCATATAACACCTTTAAATTGGTGTCTTGAAAATAGTAGTGCAGCTTCAGTTGCAGCTCATTTCCATTTGCTAACACTGCATCACAGATACTTTGTTCATTTAGGAGGCCACTAAACCCCCCAATTATGCTGTGGGGATGTATAATCCCAACAAAAGCACTCTGGTTAAGGTTAGTAAAGATTGTGGTTTCGGTTAAATGTTAAACACGTAATGTCTCAACTTCAGACTTTTTTCTGTCTTAAAACAACACAGCGCTATTTTCTTAACCTTAAACAAGTGCATCCAGAGCCTAAACACAATCGCAGGCACATTTAGTAATGATTCAGGTGTCAGATAATGTTATAAAACTGGATGTTTTGGCAGAGAAAAAAAATGCTTGTTAACATTTTACGAATGAATTCAGATGACAACGTCTCTATTTGTTGTCTATGGTGGTTTATATGCAGCCAGCCGATGCCAGGATCTTACCGCACTGCACGTGTAAATAGCTGGTGTTTGTTTGGAGGCTGCGGGGCTTTGAAATCTACCATGTCTGAGCAAACAGCGGTCGGATCATCCACCTAAAGTGTTTGCGATTTACATCAAAGTCCAAAGTGCTGCAGGGGTAATGATTATCAGCTGTACCAATTGAGGGCAGCAGACACACGCCTGCCCCACTGCACAATACACACACACACACACGCACACGCACACACCTTTATGTTCACACTACAAGTGTGATCCTTTGTTTGGAAATAGCTGTTGTTAATCTGTAAATCACAGCCTGTCTACCTGATCCAGCCCTTCAATCTAGAGCTGCAAGATTGATTTGTGCTTACAGGCTTATATCACTGCACAGTGGGGTGACGTGTTTCGATTGTTATGTAGCTGGTTGGGAACTACATGTTCCTATCACTGGAAAAAAAGAAAAGCAAGATTACCCCGTCAAAAAACTAGGAAAAATGGGCTGTGCTTTACCTCCAGCAACATGAAATAGTTTTTTTCTTTTATTCAACCTGCTGAAATTCCCTTAAAAAAGCAACAAAAGAGTTTTTTGAGTCATTTTCTTATTGGTTTGTTGTTGGTATACTGGATTTCCAGTCAAATTCACTGCACTAAAAATGTAGAATTGAGCACTCTTGACATTTTTAGCTACAAAAAATAGTAATTGGTTTATTTGTATTTGTTTTAAGTGGCTAAATAGATTTTTTCATCGTTTAAAAACATTTAAGACTTCTGTTTAAACAAAAGATAATGCAATCAAGAAATACAAACAAAAAAAGCAGGAGATTCAAGTGAAAAAAGTGGAGTACTCTAAATGAGACTGTGAAATCCCAGTTATGTAACAGTGAAAGTGAGTTATGGAGACAGGTAGAGACATTCGGCGTCAACAGAAAAGAACACACATGTTTGGATTTTCTTTCAGACCGAGTCATTTCTGAGAATGAACGTCAAAGATGTTGTTAGCATCAGTTGCAAACTCTAATGAAAGGGGATGTAGAAACTTTCGTTGAGTGACAAGTATCTGGAAAAAAAAAAGAAACCAAATTAAATCCTTTTTTTTTCCCTCAGGAGGGAAGCAGGAGTGTGTTTAGTGCTGCAAACCTTCGCTGAGGGCTTCAGCTGGCACAGATTGGGGGGAGGGGGTTAAAGGTCAAGGTCATCCCCCACTCTCACTTTTTAATTAGAAAGACAGACACCACAAAATGTGTCGAACATACTGAATCAACTCAAGACAGAATGAAGGAAAAGTTGCATAAACAACCAAAAAAGAGATGAAATCATGGAGTTAATACAAAAAAAGAGAGAGAGAGTGCAGGTTGAAGAGAGAAAACACAAACACAGATGAATCAAGCCCACCTCTAAGAGGCAATTACAAATATTTGGACTGTACAACATGTCATCACAACTGGGAACAAAAGGTCTTCAGCCAGAGAATGGCCGTAAAAAACAAATTTTGGCCATAAAAGGCCAGCAAACATCCTCATGAGGGTTTTCAGCCTGGCAGTCAAAATCACGTTCCATTTTAACAGCGAAGCTCATGCTGAGGCCCATGCTGAGATCAGAAACAAGAGACAGACAGGCAGAAAAAACATGAGGGACAAAGACAGGGAGAGCCTCACGGAGATGGAGGGAAGACAAGAGAGGGGGACAAGGGATAAACAAACAGAAAGAGGAATGCGGAGACAAAGTCATGGGTGGATAAAAAGAGTAAAAAAATTCCAGAGAGAGATAAAGATAGTCGTAGAGCAAAGGAGGGGGGGGGACATATGGATTTGATTACAAGCCGATGATGTCATGTATGTATGTCAGGTAATCAGCCCCTGAGCAGACAGCGCTGACTGTGCCGGGCAAGACAGGGCCGAGTCTGCACGGGCTGCCGGGAGGCGGTTTTCTCTGATGTGCAGGAGAAATCACACCGAGCACAAACTCACACTCATCGGAGAGAGTGAGTGTGTGTCTTTTGTCTCTGACTCTGTCTGCTTCTGCTGCATGATCAGATCCTTAACTCACAAATGTTGCTGCTGGGCAAGAACCAGCAAATGTGTGTCAGGCAGACATTCCCTCCTGCAGCTCCCACAGAGGTAGGAAAACTTACGTATTGCACTCTGTGATAGCTCTTGTTTCCATCTGGTTTGGACATTAATGGTTTATTGGATTCAGGTACCAGCCGGTGCACATACACACACACACTCTCGCACACAAATATGCACTTACAAACTAACACAGGTGTCTTTTTCTGCACACATTAATGACAGCTGTAGTTTTCCCCACATTTGCTTGGAGTCTGTGTAAGAAGCAGAAAAATCAAGGATATCACTCACATGAGTTTAAAAGTACAAGTTGAGTCTTTGATGTCGAAGAGGGAAAAAGTTGCATCAATGCATGTTTAAATTCACCACTGCTAATTGAATATAAGAAGTCAGTTACAGCGAGATAATCTTTAATCCTGCAGCCAGCGAAAACCACTGCAGAGGAGGATGCAACAACTGTCTTGGAGAAAAACTTCTAATAATGTTTTTTCTAAAAAAATCACAATCATCTTTGGCAGCACAAAGGCCAGGATGCACTGACAGTGACTTTAAAATACAGCAAATGCAGATCGCAGCAAAGGAGAAGAATGATGACTGAAGCAGTCAGCTAACGGCAGGTTTATGTCCGCAGTCTACTTTTGGTGGATCAGATTACATAAAATATGATGGAAAGAAGGTTTTTCTCTTTGATTTGCATATAAATCTGACAAACAACAGTGTTCTCATCAAAAAGAGAGATGTTTTGTTGTTTTTGTTCACCATTTTACCTCTTAAGCTTCATGTACATTTGGATTTATTTGCTAACTCTTTTTAAATTGTATTTTGTTGTACTTTTTAATGGAAATGCCTACTTTAACAGCTCAGTCAAGAGAAAAAAAGTCTTGTAATATCAAGACTTTTTTGTTGTTGTGGAATTTCCAGGGTTTCCACTAAAGCTTTAGTAAAGCTCAACTTAGAAATAAGTATAAAAACGTGAATGGAAATGCAGTAAAATCTCCATGAGTTCAATTAAACTGCAAAACACCACACAGTAGTTTTATTTTAGCTTCCTTATTCATGATTGTTAGGTTAAAAGTACAAAAATACAAAGTCGTTAACCAAGTATGCATGTATTTAGCTAGCTAATTTAGTGCATTGTGGGAGGATGTTGTTTTGTGTCGTGGCAGAAACTCGTCTTGGTTCAAATGTTTCTTTTTCTGGATGAAAACAAGTTTTTCTGTAAGACAGTTTTTTCGCACTTTGTCTGCTTCTGACATTGCAGAGGAATCATAGGCAGAGAGAGAAGGTTCAGACATGAAACGCATGTCCTGAGTCAGAATCAAACTGGAAAATTTACAGTTATATGGCGGCCATTTTAACCACTGGGCCACAAAGATGCCTTGAAGCTGATCTTTTTCAACACAGTAATATAGTTTGTCTGAACGAAGCCTGAAAAAGCAGGTCACAGTTGGACAGGGATGAGCTTCTCCAATCACAGTCTGCTGTTTTATACAGCAGATAAACCTTTTCTTCCATGTAACTCTTGTTTTGTCCTTCCTTCTCTGGAATTTCCGGGAAACTTGGGCTCAGAAGTTCACGGCAGCGTGTTGAAAAGCTGGAAGACCGTGTCTTGGGATTTAACAACTGTTTTTGCCGAGCCGTACACGTTGCTCATGCAAACCAAATTCCCAAACCTCCACATTCTTCTGTGTATTGTCAGCGCTACAGTCATCCCATTGAGGTTACATAATACACCTTCATCTCCCCACGATTTGTCATTTGGCACAGGTTTGTCACAGCAAACATGTTCGTGTGGCCTGATCTCGTGTTTGATCCACGACATCTGTTTCATGTGCTCAGTGCTTAAGGCCCCCATTACATCCAAATCCAGAAATAGAATTTAATTTTGGATGACCGAATTGTTTGTTTCACGAACAAACTGTTTGTTACAAGGAAATGGGAGAAAAAAAACGCAAAACTAGAATACATCACAGTTTAGAGCTTGAGCTCTGGGGGCACTTGTTGAACTCTGGGTCTTCACATTGAGAAACACTGTGTTTTTAATCGCCTGAAAGCAATTCTGCCTCATGTAAGCACAAGCTCCAATGACCTTGTGAGAAAGAACTACAATCTTACTTCAAAGAGCATAAGAGTGCTTCAGGAAAAAAGTCTCTCTGAGCGATTGAGTCGTAATAATTTCAAGTAGACACAAAAATTGCTCTCTTTGAGAGGAAAGAGTCGAGAGTTGAGTTTCAGCAGGGAGCTCAGCCATGTCATTCTGGTTTTGCTCCCAACTCATCGAGCCCCTGATCCGCTGGCCTTTAGCTGTCAACAACAGATGTGACAATTACTGTGTGGCGCTTTGAGAAAAGTCTACCCATCACAGTGCTCTGTGTATTAAAAAAAAACAAGTTTAAGACTTGCACTAATCTCCAAACAAAGTCTAATTCTGAGTTTTTTGCGTAGCCAACACTGCGAGTTCCTCACTCAAAATAAATGCTATCTTTGGCTTTTATTGGTGCTCTGCACCCAAGCAGGACATCCAAAGTTTCTCACACAGCTTCTTTCTTTATCCTCCAACAACAATCCTCTCCAACTGGTCAAAAATGCTGTGATTAATTAAATTCTTTTTTTGAATAAGTCGATGGGGCACATGTTTTTGGTTTAACTTTTTTTTTTAGGAAACTGCGAGTCGAGTCTGGCTCCCGCTGGGACTCGTGAAAGCTGCCCCATCTGCCACTAAACCAAGAGACTTTAAGTCACAGTGTATCCTGGCATTTCTTGTGTTTGTCAGCATGTTTTGAACAACTAATTAAATTTAGCTTGTAACAAGGGGTTTGTTTTGGTGTTTGGTGAACATCATTTGGCCACATTGGATGACGTTCATGGACTGACCCGTATGTGTTTCAGCTGCGTCACTGCACTGGCCAAAGATGTCTGCCATGTTTAATCCAACAAGTTTTGTGTCCCTTAGCTTGTTTGGCAAAGTTTATAACATTTAGTAACAGTGACCTCAGCCATTGTGAAGCCATGACAGGATTTTATTTCGTGGGCAGGAGACAGGAAGAGTCGTGCCCTGTCATTTGCTCCCACAACTGGAATCTATTAGAACTGGCTGAAAGTTCGTGACGAAGGACTTCACTTTGTATTTGTACGAGCTGATATGTATATGTGACCAACTTGTTGTCTCATTGCATGTCATGCATTGTAGCTCTGCAACAAACATGAGGTCCTGGCTTTATTGCACTGTTTGTCAGGAAGCGTGTCACTCCTTTAGTCGCCCATATGTTTCTGCACCACACGGTGCCACCGGTCCCATTGTTTGAGTGAACGGGGCGCATTTTTCTCAGAACAATAGAAACACTGACAGCTAAGCAATAAACTTCGCAGAAAAATCTCTATAAAATTTGCTCCCACCATATGACAACAGATGACACACAACGCTAAGGCTTTTGAAAGATGGATTAGGTCACCAGCTGTAGTCAGAGAAATGTGTGTGTTAAGTAGGAGTTATTTGATAAAGAAAGTTAAGACGCAGGCATTGTGATGTGAACAATGCATCACTGATAAAGAGCAATGTGCGCAGGTTTAAGCTGTGATTACGCTGCTGCGCGAGGATCCATTATTTTGTTTGCAGAGCCATTAGCTAAACGCCACTTTTACACTCGCAGGTAAGATGTTTAACCACCCAACCCTCACTTTAGCTACTCCCACAGTGTTGACTGCAAGATGCACTGGACTCTAGTAGTGGAAAAACACAAGTATGTGCACACACATACTGCTCTTCATTGCAATTTTGAGGGACTTGTACCAATTTTCCTCTAAATTTCAGAACAAAAATTTAACTTTTTATTACTTCACTTTATATTGGTTTGAACAGTCTAGTTTCTAATGACTGAGAAGATTAAAATTTCATTATTAAAACACATGTAATTACCTTAAAAATATGAAGCTATGTCATAGATTGGATCCATTATTACTAAACATCAACTTTTGCTTAACTATCTAAAAAAATACACTGACATAATTTACCAAATCTCACTGGACAGGCTTAATGGTTTAAATGGAGCCTGTGTCAGGGACCATGTTGAGAGAAAAGATGAATGCCTGGCAGCAGAGTAACATCTCTAGCACGTTGGCGATGTCAGACTGAGAGGGCACAGCGAGCCAGCCAGCTAGCAGCCATTAGCACCAGGAACGGTGTTGCTAACAACCCATTTCAGTTAAACTGTCAAAATGTCAGGAGATTTCTCAGGTGTGGGCTCCAAATAAACACTTCACATGTCAAAAAATGTGTTACACGCCTTGTCTTGTTCTGCAGCTCTTGGTCTCGATTACAAATCCTCATCCAAGAATTTCTTATTAACATTGCAAGCTGATTCTTTTTTTTTTTCTCCCTCCGTGGCCAAATAAATGGCTTATGTTGACAAGAGCCAGAAGGAAATACTGTAACTCGAACTCCTTGTCTCTCTTCACCTACTGCCCTGCCTCCGGAGCCGTGACAGACCGGCCAGATATTTCACACATTACATACGTCAAGAAAAAACCTTTCCCTCGCCGCTGCCACATCCTTCAGTTAAACAGTTGCTTTCGGAGACTCGCTCAAACACTCAGACACACACACACACACACATGTACACACACAGAGAGTAACACATTACGAGCAAGCACACCCCCTTCTTGCGAGCCTCTGCAATGCAAAGCTCCATATAAGGGCATGTTGATGATGTAATGGTCCATAGGCAGGGAGCACATCCCTTATTGTTTGGTCTGACTGCAGGAATGCCCACATTACAGCTACTAAGAGAGTGAGACACACGCAGAGAGGAAGAGCTGAGGGTCGAGTGTTGTACGGCACGATAATGAGCTTATGGCAGTGAAGCCGGGAAAGCCTTTGGCACAGGTAGGCACGCTGAGAATTATTATTACAAAAACTCTGAATATGAGAGAAAAACTTCTAAAACTTTTAAAAGAAATGTCAGTATCTGGATTGTCTCGGACGGATGGTAGCGTCATTTTATGCTGCTGTTTTAGAGAACTTTGTATTAAAAGTTTAAGTTTTTTTAATAGTAGTTCTTTTTTTAATTTATAGTTATCTTGTTTTGTGTAGTCATTGCAAGTTACTTCTATAACTTTTAAAACAAAGTTAATAAAGTTCAGTAAAATAATGATTTCCAAGTCAGCAAAAAGAAAACACATTTCAAAACTACCTCAGGGTATTTAATCTAAGTAAGTTTTAATTTGACATTTTTTAAATGTATTAAATAACTTATAAACTGAATAGAGAAACTTGATTAAATGTCTCAAAGGAAGAGCTTGTCATATCAGTTTAATTTCACTTTCAATTAAATCGTACAATAACAGAAAGAAACGCTGGAACACATTTTAATTCATTCCTCTAGAAAGTGAATGAGTAACTTTTCTAACATGCTGAGGAGGCTGATCAGTGGTGTGTCTGTGCAAACTTGACAAAAAGATATGAGCTATTTGGACAGTAATGAGACTGTTGTTGCCAGAAAGTGGTGTTTAGCACGTCACATGAATGGCAAGTTTGCTGATTTACAAGTTTGCTGTGCAGGAATTTATCAAGATAAAATCTGAGACACACTTACAACTTGGTTTCACACGCAAGACACAAAAACTTCACAGTGCTCCTACACTGATTACAGAGAAAGAGTTACAGCAAAGGCAAATGCTAGATTACACATACTCTGTGAATATGACAATCAGTTTTGTCAATTTTTATGTAAAAAGTGCCCGATAACAACCCAAGTTAGCTTCTGTCCCTTTTCATGTTGAGCAGATCTAGAATTTACCCTTTAATTTACAGAGACTCAACACTATCAAGCAAATAAAAACTTTCTTTTACTTTCTATTTTCAGAAACAGCTGTAGTTGGAGAAGCATCTGCCTCGAGCAGCTGGGTTGATTCTGCACTAAAGTATTTTTTTAGGGCTGAACAAAAGAGCCATTTAGTGTTTTAATGTACTCTTGATGGCTTGTTTTTAATAGATGAATACATTCCTCGTCTTCCCTAATTGGCTGTTAGTGGAAATCTGCTTTCATGACACTGATATTAATGACATTAGGAGTCATCTCAAGAGCTTCTTTGCCTTGAACAGCAGCTTTGTTTTAAGGGAAGAATTATCTGTGTTTACATAATGTACGCTCAGCTTTCTTGAAATATTGTCGAATCTGTTTTACTCACACAGAAAAAAAAAAAAAGTTGGACAGTCACATCTTACACCACTCCATTAAGCATATTAGCACCATCAGGAAGTTAATAAATATCAGAGCTACATATTTTACACGTGTGATTGCACTCTGGGGGCAGATCACATCGCCTGTGGGGACTTTAAATACGGCCCATGCACTGCATCAATCAGCGTCCTCCCCTCAAACTCAGTCCCACATCGGCCAACCATTAACAAGTTGAAGCAGAGGTGGCGGCTTGTGTTTGCGTAGGACATCTCGGTCTGTACGTACATGACCTAATCACATGTGGTTGGGAAATAGCACAGCAGCCCTGACATATGGAACTTGTAACACAGTTTTAAGCAGCGGGTGAGCCACAGTTTCCAGCTTTGTGAGCCACGTAAAGAGAGGGAAGCCCTCTGTAAAGCTGTACTGGTGTGCTGGTGCAGCTAGTTGTGACTCCCTTGCAAGCTTGGCTGACTGCTCCCAACTGGATGTTTCCTTTTCTTTTCTTTTAAAGGCATATATGCTAGCTTGCTTTAGTATATTTGCAACAAAGCCAGAAAAAAATCCCGTAAAGTTACGATACCCCATTTTAACACCTAACCCACCAAATGACTCCCTCTTTTCCATGACACATTGACGACCGGCGGTGGTGGTCATGCATCCGTTTTCAGGGGAAACCAGTCTGCAATGGCTGCCTGTTACAACAGTTGTACAGGCTGCAGAGTGGGTGGTAAGGTGTCTTGTAATGTTGGTAGCCATGAAACTTATATTTCACCAGCTTTATGTGCAGCACTTTACAGTATATTTTTTCGTAATAATGTTCTTTCAAGCTGTGCAGATGTCTGCACGATTGGGCAGCGCTCTAAAGACGCAGAGATAAAACATGATGGGGAGGGACATGTGGACAAATGTTATGTAGATCAGTTATATTTATATCTTCCCTTAATGCATATGGCAACTGTTTCTACTGACTTACATTAGGGGACGAAAGCTGGTCAGTTGAGCTGCTACAACTTTTAAAAGTGTGGTTGATCTCCAACATAAGGGTTATCTGCAGGATAATATTTTTCCCCTAAAGGTTCCTCCATCTATTGCCCCAATTTTATACAAAATGCACACTTTCAACAACAAAAATGGTCTCAGATGTGGCTCTGCTGGCCAAAAACACTCATCTGTGTGTGTTCTTTGATGAGAAAAAAATTCAGGAACAACTGATCTGGACTGATCTAACGTTTCCTAGCACTTTGGGAATAAAGCAATAGAGTCCCATTAAGGGCGAGTGGTGATTTCACTGACTTGAGGCAAGCTGTTTATTTTGGGCAAAAGAATCATGCCGTTTCCTCTCAAAGGGCTTGCCTTTATCAGCGCAAAGTGCCCTTTCATGCAGCATTCAGGATTAAAATCCAGTTTTGGACATGGAATTATTTTAAAACAGAGTGATATGCAGAGTTTCCAGTCCCACTAGGGAGCAAAGTGCATTTCTCTTTCAATTTTAGCTGATGACATCACTAGAAAAACAGTGGGGACTGAGATAAGATGTTGAATAAACAGTGATTGAGAGCAACAGGCTCATTTGCAAGAGAGATGACTGCTCGTTTCACTTAGCAACTAAATGTTTCTCTGTACACAAGCAATTCAAAGAACATGCAATGTTTCCACAAATGTATGTTTCCAGATAAGGACAATATACTTCCCTGGACAACACTCTTATCGTCAGTCCTTGAAAAAGCATTTTTCAACACCTGTAGAGCAGCAATTACATAACTAGGGCCAGGCTAAAGTGATCCGACCACCTGGAAAACTCACAGACCCAAAAACAAACAAATAAAAGGCTCGACAAAGATTTTTCACTGGAAGAGAGTTTAGTTTACAGTGTGTGTTCAAAATCTGAATGTTGTAGCTGGTGATGAGGCTAACTTTAAGCACTTTATAAATGGCTGGACAGCAATATTTATGATAATAAATCAGACTTTATCAGTCAATTATATTGCGTAATAATTAATCTGTAATAAAACTAATACATAAAGCAGTTAAATATATGCAGGAAAGTGAAAAGTACAATATTTGCCTTCTAAATGTTGTGTAGTGGTTTAAAGTGACATATAATAGAAATGCTTAAAGGACAAGTGTCTCAGTATTGCATGGCTACAGTATTTGAGGAAAGTACAAAATGTACAGCCAGCATAGGCTGTGTTGATTGTCATTTGGTCCCAAACCACCCTGAGGAAACTGTAGTGAAGTAAACATCCTTTTGTTTAACAGGATACAGTCTACATTAGTTTACAGCATAGTTCATAGCATCTCCTAATCTGCCAAAAAACACAATAATAATGAATTTTTGTGCAAATTCTCACAGCATGTCATTGAGGGTTGTTTAGTCTGACTCTAATTGCAACACACAGATCAAGTCACAAGTCTTCTTACTCGCTTCCACCTTTTAGCAGTGACTCAAGACAGAAATGACACACACTCTACTGCTGAGAAGTGACCCGCCTTGCCGCACTTACATCATGGCCCACAGCCCCGGTGTACATGTGGAATTAGTGATCCCGGAGAGTGTGTGTTTGTGTGTGCGTGGGGGGATTTCTGTGTAAACTCTGTGGGACTGTAATTGCCTCTAGAAGCAGGGGAAATTCCTCTAAATATATAAGAAAAAAAAGGCAAAAACGGGGAGGGTAGGTGGTGGTTTTGGTAAATGGGGAGGAGGGCTGGTAGTGGAGGAACCCCTTAATTAAAGGATTGTTCCATGCCAGGGGGCCATCTGTGGGGAAATGCCTGGCAGCTGCACACACAGAAGTCATGACATACCTTTCCATGGGGTTGTATGCTGGTGCCAGACCCAATGACCTTGGCGATGCACTGTGACTGTGTCCAGTGGCACATGAGCGATGCACCTTGACATAAGTACTTTGCACCACATCTGGGTTTCGTACATAAAACTATGAGAAAGATAGTTGTGGAAATATGAATATCACATATTTTACCCTCTCTGATTGATTTTTTTACTTTGGTTATTGTTGTCTGTCATGGACATTTTTAACAGTGGTTGATTCAAGCACACTGTCCTCTTCACTGCAGAAATAACTTTTGAGAGTGAGTTCTTTAAATGAAACTCTAGCCTTTTTTACACAAAGATTCAAAGCTGCAAAGATGTCCCTTCTGTACACTGAACTAATAAACTTCAGAATAATGTCACCCTAATGTGTGATTTTAGATATTAGATATTATATCTAAAATCACATATTAGATATTAGACATGATCGCACTGTAGAAGTACTGACAGTACTGCAAAATATCCACAAGTGTTCCTAATTCCAACAGAAATACTGTGTGATTTCAGTCTGAAGAAAATGCACTTACTTTTTTTTGACTGATTTGACTAAGTCTCTGTGTCCCAGGATTTTCCATTTATTAACCTTTAGTATTGATTCAGCATCCAAAGAGCACACGCTGTCTTGTATAACATGGTTTTTGCTTGATGACAGATGTGGTACAACAACTGCAGCAGATTAACATAAAACAACAGTAATTTAATCAATCGCATCCTGGTCAGAAACATTTTTATAATCTTCTTACACAGATCAGTTTCTGTGGTCAACATCAACTGCTGAATGTCGCTGAAAAAGCCTGTTCACCCTTAAATATGATGGAAACTTTCTGAAGTTCATTGTTAAACTCAAGGACCAATATTTACAGTGGTAACCAGGTTTCAAAACCATTGGAGAATTAGTTGGCAATGGGGGAACAAAAAATTGCAACCACA
This sequence comes from Ctenochaetus hawaiiensis, assembly GCA_029783645.1. Classification (NCBI taxonomy): domain Eukaryota; kingdom Metazoa; phylum Chordata; class Actinopteri; order Acanthuriformes; family Acanthuridae; genus Ctenochaetus; species Ctenochaetus hawaiiensis. The sequence goes on from JAPZDY010000017.1 coordinate 4,409,357, forward strand.
GGTATTTCAGACTACCAACCTGAGAGAGTTAAAGTAATGCTTTTATGATGTGTTAAATTTTCCATGACATTAAAACTTTAGTTCTCCTCAGAAATGCAGGGAAAATAACAGTGTTTATGATGTGTCAGTGCATGGAGAAGTGGGCCCAATGGGTAATGACAGTGGGAGTGTAAAGTTTCTTTAGCACCTTTCAAATGCAACAAAGAGACAAAATCTGACAGTGTTACTTCAGTATGTTGCTCCAAAATTCACTGGGAAGTTAAACTGAAATAATTCTGAAAAACTGCGCTGGGAACATTACAATTTTCCATAATAGCTCACATTTTTTGTGACAAATTGTCTCTCTTTTTTTATTTCTATATTGAAGTTCTTGAGTTGCTTAAAGATCATGTTTGCCTTATGCTTATTTTTCCAGGTTGAAGCTGTTAATTGATCAAGAAAAGGCCTATCAGGAAAGAAAGGAGGAAGAGAACAATAAAAAGGTGACGAGTCTGAAGGAGGAGCTGACAAAACTGAAGTCATTTGCGTTGATGGTTGTGGATGAACAGCAGCGTCTCACTGAACAGCTGAAACAACAAACAGCCAAAGTCCAAGAACTGAGTGCCAGTGCTTCACAAGCCCAGGAGGAGCTGAGCTCAGCTAATGCTCGTCTGCAGGAAGAGGAGCAAAAAGTCTTTCGCTTGGAGGCTGAGCTGCGTGACCAAACCGGTCGATACCATCAGGAACAAGAGGCCATGACTGCCAAATTGACCAGCGAGGATTCTCAAAACAGGCAGCTGCGCCAGAAACTGTCGACTCTCAGCAGGCAGCTTGATGAGCTGGAGGAGACCAACAAGACCCTGCGCAGGGCTGATGAGGAACTGCAGGAGCTGAGGGACAAAATTAGCCGTGGAGAGTGTGGAAACTCTAGCCTCATGTCTGAGCTCGAGGAGTTACGGAAGAGGGTACTTGAAATGGAGGGAAAGGACGAGGAGTTGATCAGAATGGAGGACCACTGCAGGGACCTCAACAAGAAACTGGAGAAAGAGGCAAATCAGAGCCGCAGCCTCAAAGCTGAGGTCGACAAACTGAACCACAGAATTATGGACTTGGAGAAATTGGAGGATGCATTCAGCAAGAGCAAACAAGAATGTGGTTCTCTCAAAAGCAACCTGGAGAAGGAAAGGTCAGTGTCAAAGGTTCTGACAGGTGAGCTGGAGGTGCTGAAAGTCAGAGTCAGAGAACTGGAGGCTGCTGAAAACCAACTGGGGAAGACAGAGCTGACACTGAAGGAAGATCTAACCAAGTTAAAGACTCTGACAGTCATGCTGGTGGATGAGAGGAAAGCAATGGCAGAAAAGCTTAAGCAAATGGAGAACAAGGTTCAGAACAGCACCGGCAAACTCCAGGCTGAACAAGACAAAGTTACTTCAGTCACAGAGAAGCTGATTGAGGAGAGCAAGAAGGCACTGAGGTCAAAGGCTGAGCTGGAGGAGAAAATGTGCAGCGCCACAAAGGAAAGGGATGACTTGAAGGCCAAGTTGAAGAATGAGGAGGAAAAGAATAATGATTTGGAGTCTAAGATCAATATGATGAAGAAAAGGTTGCAATCACTAGAGACCATAGAAAGAGAACACCTGAGAAACAAAGCTAAAGAGGAGCACATCAAAACACCCATTTCTAACCGCTTCCAACAGGAGGACAACAAAGTAAAGGATTTGACGCAGGAGGTTGAACGTCTCAGACGCAAACTGAAGGACATGAAAGTGGTGGAAGGTGACCTTTTGAAAACTGAGGAGTTTGAATCACTGGAGAAAAGATTCACCAATGAGCAAGAGAAAGCTAAAGCTTTGATGGAGGAGCTGGAAATATCCAGAAAAGAACTTTCAAAGTACCAACTGGCTGAGAAGAAAGAGTGCAACCAAGAGCATGTTCTGTATAAACGCTTGAAGGAAGAGGAGGCAAAGTCTAGTCACTTGACAAGAGAGGTAGCAGCTCTGAAAGAGAAGATCCATGAATACATGGGAACAGAGGAGTCCATCTGTCGCATGAAAAGTGACCACTCTACTCTGCAGAGGAAACTGACCCAGCAGGAGGTCAGAAACAAAGAGCTGGCCAGAGAAATGGAGACACTCACCAGAGAGCTTGAGAGATACAGACGCTTCAGCAAAAGTCTTCGTCCTGGCATGAATGGAAGGCGCTTTTCAGACCTTCACATTGCCACCAAGGAAGTTCAGACAGACCCTCTTGACCTCATGTCTCCCAACTGTAAGACAATGCCACCACTGGAACGTGCTGTGGTGAACGGAAAGCTGTATGATGAGACCGATCCTGAAGAAAATGCAAATTACAGCAATGAGCTTCAGCTCACCAAATGCAGCCCCTCGCTCATCAACAATGTAAATAACCTGAACAACAACATGAGAAGAGCCAGAGTCCCATTCCTCGGCAAAGACACCCCCCATCAGGTGAACGGTAAAGTGCAACCGCGGCAGAATGGCAACCACGTTCATCCTGGAGATGTCGTGTTAACCCACAGTCCCGGGCAGCCTCTGCACATTAAAGTGACTCCCGACCACGGACATAACACAGCAACGCTAGAGATCACCAGCCCGACCACAGAAAACACCCAGTCATTCACCAGCACTGCCGTCATACCCACAAGTGGAGGTCCACCCAAACAGAGAATTACCATCATCCAGAATGCCTCCATTTCCCCGACTGCAAAATCCATTTCCCCGACTGCAAAATCCAAAGGTTCCCCAGTATCTGACGAACCCTGTTCACCAGACAGGGCCCTATCACCTTTCACGATGACCACATATTCAAGAGCAATGACTCCTGACTCTTGTGGCTCTGTAACACCAGACAGAGCCATGTCACCCATACAGATTGTGTCAGTCACGACAGGCACCCCTGATCGCTCCCTCTCCACGGAGCCGGTGGAGGTCGTCGGAGGGCATGCTGTCTTCCGCGTGACCCCGGAAAGGCAAACCAACTGGCAGGTCCAGAGGTCGAACAGCTCTGGACCGAACGTCATCACCACAGAGGACAACAAAATCCACATTCACTTAGGGAGCCCCTTTATTCAGAGCATCAGCACCCCGACGCAAACACTGAGTCCATGCCACACGCCTGGACTGCAGGAGCAAAGGACTCAGATGCTCGCAAACTGCAGCACTCCTACTGCTAAAGGCAACAGCAAAATCACAAGTAGCATCATGATTAAGCCCACTTCAACCCCAATCCAAAGGCCATCACAGATTACAGTAAGTAATGCCTATGACTGACCCGATAACCACCAAAACCCTCCATCCCATCCTTTGTCACTGAACCCTGCCCATGAAACCCAATAAAACCTTAGACCCTAACTCTATACCCCGATACATTTACATGTCTGTTTGTACTTGATTTATGAGTTTAAACCAGGTTTGAATGTTTCCCTTTTTACTTTGGTTGGTTTGCTTGGTTCTGTGTGATTTAAGTTGAAACAATTGTTTGCCTGCATGAGAAAACAATACCATTTGAAAGCACTAGAAAATTTGATTTAATATGACATAACACCGGGTTTTAACTTATGTGCACTTACTGTATTGTACTCAGTGGCCAATTTGCCATGTAGTCAGACTATTCACACTGATGTATCATGCCAGTTTTTATATTTCATATTACACATACCTGCATTATAATTAAAGGTTGTTTGGTTTTATCAGAATTAAAGTGTGCAAAAAAAAGTGTTATGTTTAAAGTTTTGTCATCCATGCTTGCCAATTTCATTTATTCACTAAATCCAGCATGTTTTGAATGTGTCAAATTAAAAAATAATCTGAGGAAAATGCAATTAGATTGAAATCTGTTGTTTGATTTAATTTTTGGTGCATGCACAGTAACTCAACATGTGTGTTTATGTGACGCAGTTTGTAGTCAAAAGATGAAAAATTTACTTCTCAGACTCCAAGAAAAAGACTGTTAACATCTTGTTAGACTTAATTAAATAAGACCCAAGTGGAAGAGTGGTCTGAAAAACCTTTGTGCTCACACTAGACTAGATTACAAGACAAAAAAAAAAAACCTCCTGGGAGTCTCACATGTGTTTGCTCGAGCTAAAATCACAGGCTGATGTCATAGTTTCTACTTACATCCAGAGCACAGCAGTGACCGAGAAATGAAAACCAGAGTGATGTGAACTTGGAGTTCTCTCAAATGATACAACGGAAACTTTGCTTGAAACCTTTAAACCTCACAGTGGTGCTCCACAAAGCTGCTGTTGGAGGTGAATCTATTTAAAAATGTGCCAGATGTGGAATTACAGCTGCTCGTTTTTCAGTGGAAACCATGGAAACATTAAAAGACACTGAAAACTTTCATTTATCTTCAAGCTTGAATGAAACAGTGTCAAAGGTTTTTCACTAGTGTGTTCACAAGATTTCAAAGAAATGTGATAAAAAACACAAATTCAGACAAACTGATCTTTCTTCTGTCCTCTGTGACAAACTAAGTTAGCAGCAGATCAAGACGGTGGTTATTAAGGCTAAACTTTTGGTTTATCTCAACTGTCATCCACCATGTTGAGGTGTCCTTAAGCAAGACACTTAATCCCTTCTGTTCCAAAGAAGACATGGTTGATCTATCTGGGATTGACAAAGTACGACAAGGAAAATCCTTAAAATCATAAGTCTCTGGAAATTTAAAAAAAAACCTGCTAGCTGTTGCTTATTTTTGAGAGTAATTCCACTAAATTTTGCAAACCAGGAAAAACACTATGAACATAAAAATCCCCTTCATAAATATATTTGCAATTAGCTTAACTTCAGCGGTCTTTCAAGCAGACAGTCTCACGCAGCTTGCTATTTATTGGGGAAGTAACTCAAAACGTCTGTTTTATTTTGCTTTCTCCCATGAATCATGTCCTTTTGAAATGAGTCATCAGCGCAATTTACAAATTTATCCACGTACAGTATGCGCATTCTTCTACATGCGGTTTTATTTGCCCACAGTGGAAAAGTTACAACGTACGTGCGATTTGTTTAAATCGAATCTGCACCAAAGGTCAGAATGGGATGGTGAGCGGATGGAAGACGGGAATGAAAGGGATGTGGGAGAGAAAAAGAAGGGATACAGAGGGATGTGGGATGATTTTATCTGCTGTGGTGCATTTTCTAATAAAAGGTTTCTATATTAAGCTAAAGGAAAAGGAAAATTTGCCTAATTGAATTGAAACAGTGTTTTCTTGTAGTAGTTTTTGGTGTATCTGAATCTAGGTAACAATACAAATCATAAGAGTAAAAATTAGAATCATATTTTATTGCTAAGTAGGTTATAACTTGAGGAATCTAAACTGATGTTTTGGTGCATTAAAATAAATGTAAAAGGTGGTGAAATAGAAAGATAAAACCAAGAACTGTAAGCAAAGAAACAGAAAATTAAAAAAAAATATTAAAATGTGACAAATAAATAATCAAGTAAGATGTTATAAGAAAATGGTGCAGAGTTTTCTGCAGGTTCACTACTAAATGTTCAAAAGTTCATCATTTACAGTATCAGCATGACTTAAAGCTGCAAGATCATGAAGTAAAGAACAATAAACTTAAATGTAACTCAATGAGCCAGATAAATGGGCCTCATATTAATGAACATGCAAACATATGATGATTTAATATGTTCACTGGGAGGTTTCAATATGGTCTTCATTTTGTTTTATCTTTCTGTTTCAGAGCAAGTAGAAAAGTAGTGTATATATCTGGGGTTTGCGTGTGCATTTACAGACACTGAGTGACAAAAGTCTTGTTGGTACAGTGCAGCAACAAAATGCCAATATATTAAAGACGCGAACATTGCTAACACAAAGCTTCTGAGCAGCCACATTTGTGGAAAAATGTTCAAAGGCTTCAATACAGATATGACTCAATCCATTCTCCTTCTTTTCTTAGACTTTCATTTTCCAAAAATCTGAGAAAAAAAGAAGAAGAGCTTGAATAAAACATTACTCTTTCGTGGACAACAAGCAGAGAGGCATGTTTGAGTTGGACAAAGCTGATTAATTCCCTCAAATACTATGAAACGTGTACCAAGTTCTCAATGTCATTTAGATGGAATAAGACAACTGTTGCACGAAAATGGCCCCGATCACACACACGCACACATCTTCCAGTGTTCGGAGGAGATGATTAAATCAAGCATTAAATTGAATGAGTGTGAAGGGGCGCAGCTGGAGAGACCGGATCCACGGCAGCCTGGGCTGTGCTACAATGATGCAGGGGCTAAACAAGATGCTATTCATTAGACCAGTCCTTGAGAAAGCATCCAGCAGCTGGGATTGCTGTCTGTGACCTCAATTACCCCCCTGACTCACTTTAGACCTACTCAATGCATAACTGTACTCCATGACCGGTTCAGCCAAGGAAGACAGAGCTGCGTTCGGTTTCCCCGCCAGAATGATAAAATGAGTATCAAGTGACAAGCTGAAATCCAAAAAGTATTTCACAAAAAAAGCTGGGAGTGATGTTGCTTCTGTTTGCTGAGATTGAGGCCATGATCACACTGAACTTCTAATGATGCCGCCCATTAGAAGCAGCATTTTTTCGGGGGCAGAAACGCCGCATCAAAACCACTTAACCATCATGATGTAATTTTAAACGATCGGCTGCTGATGTGAATCAAATGCAGCCAAGAAAGTCTAATTACGACGGGGTGTGCCTCAGAGACAAGCTGTGTATCACACTGCAGGCGAGAGCGGATTTCCTCACTTTGGTCCACAGTGAAAATAATCACAGAGGAATTTGCTCACCTTGACCGACAGGCACAATAAACAAAAAACAAGGCGGGACAATGAGGAACGCTCTCTAAACAAAAGGCTTGTGCTGCGTGTGTGAGAGGGCAGACGCTGTGAAAGTGGCCTCTCTCACACACCAAAACAAACCTTGTGTTTGGTTGCCGTGGAGACAGCTGCGCCGGTACTGCGGCGCGTCGGGCAGAGGAAGTACTTAGTTGAACTCCTGCTGCACCGCTGATATACGAGAGAACAAAGCCGCACATTAAGGCCTCTTTCCATGTAAAATCAACAGCGTTCCCATGATGTGGAGCCCGTACAGATTTTCTGGCCCATTAGCTCCGTTGAAGCATAAGCCCTACTTATTCTGAAATTTATACCCTGTATGAATATTTAAGGATGTAGTTCAGTGCAGATTTTTGTTAATTCTCAAAACCTCAAGCCACACATGAACACATCCAAGTGCTCTCCTTAAGTTGTTCAGCGTGTTGCTTTGGAATAAAGTCAGTGGGGGTGATGAAACTCATGGAAACACTGAAAAGTTCCACTCAGCCGCACAAATGTAGACACAGTTTGTCAAAGAGGTAGCTTCACTCTCTGGCTTGTCCAAACACTCTTTAAAAGAAGTCTGTGTTGCAAAATGCTTTTTGGTTTCAAGTGTTCATTAAAAGTGCAAATATCTAAAATGCTGCAGTAATATGAAATTAAAAGGATCTTTGGAGGGGGTGCACATTCATCAAAATGCAGCTATCTCCTGTTCTGATTATTATCATTGACTAATTCAGTCTCTGGAGAAGACAAACTGTGAGCTTGAGATGGAAAAGTTCCTCTGTTTGGATGCTTGGTGATTATTTTAAGAGTCTTTAATAGAGATTTAATAGAGCTAATTACGAAACATAGACATAAAATATGACCTTTAAATAAGAAATAAAAGAGCAAACATCATGGAAGCATCAAGTGAGGAGCGTTTGGCTCAGTTTGCTAGCTGTTTTTGAAGTTACGCAATTTTGGAAACATCTTATCAGAGATGGTGTAAACAGGAAATAGTTTCTACTGTACTAAGACCAGTCTGAAAGTGATGCACCTCAGTATCCTGGTCGCTGCGGCGCGAGTAAACACACTGATTGTAAAGTGATTGCAGAGTAAGCAGAGCGCTAAGTTGTTTAAGAATAGTAGAAATAGGATGTTTCCCATGCTATCTCTGTTTGTTGTTTGCAGATAGTGCTGCTAAGCAACAAACTCACACTGCTTTTAATAAAAGGTACAAACTGAGACTCCAACAGTAAACTAATGATTTTTTTTTTAAATTTTGGATAAAATTTCTGAGTGTTTTCTCACCAAAATGATGAATCATTATTCTACTAAATGACAGAAAGTGGTGAAATAGTCCCTAAGATGACGATTTAGTTACGTAAAAAAATGCTGATTTATTTCCTTTTTATTGCTCAATTTATTAATCACTTACTTGTTTGACTATATTGAAATTTTTGTTTCGGAAAAGCACACTGGTAGGACACTATGCAATGTGCAAAAGAAAAACAAAAGTGTTAAACTAGTGTAGTCAGTCATGTATATTATATTTACACTGAACATGCAAATATATGCAACATTGTTGAAAGGTTGTTTTGCACTTCCATAATGCCGCAATTGCTGAGACATTAGTACAACAGAATTAATTTTCTAATAAGATTTTTCTCATTGCTTGAAAACATATTCTTTTTTCTTCCTGGGCAGTTTTGTTGGGGACAAACTGCAGCAGTCATGCAGTAAAAGTCTGACACTAGTCATTTACTATTGCTAAAATGCGATTTGATATCATCTAGTGGTCATTATCAGTATTGCATCACCTATTCACTAAGCTGCTGGTCACAATGCATTTAAATTCATGATCATTTTCTGGTCAAAACTGCAAGTCTCCCTCTTGTTCATGCAACCTCTCCTCCATATTTATAGTTTATCCCACTCTGTTTGTTCTAAGTCAGTATTCCAACACTTTTCTTCATTATTCCTCTGTTTTTCCGCAGATACCTCTAGAAGCATTCCGACGACCAGGACCCACAAGAATCCCCAAACCGAAGGGCTTCAGCTCCCAGAAAGCAACAAATGGCACTGCGGCAAACACGGGACTGCAGAACAAGAGTCATTCAGGCAAAGAGCAGCCAACACACACACCTGCAGCAGCACACAACAACAATCCACATCTGATGAACCGCAGACTGTGATATGAGTAAAAGGTGTCAAATGGTTTAAATCTCTTGGTTATCAGACAGTTTTTTTAGTTTTTGGGGGCAGAAGGTGGGCTCACTTTAAATATCCTCATAGTTACTTCAGATAATAAAAAGTTTGTTAAAAAAAATACCAGCAAAATGAAAATTACAGCTAAATTTTTAATCCTTTAAGAAAATAACTGTTCCTAACCTTCATCTGTGGTGCTCTGAAGACTGCAAAATGCAACTGATTTTTATCTCAACATCATGTTTAATGTGTACACACTGTAAGAGGTGTAAATATGCAGAAAGCATTTTAGAAAGTAGCTCCAGTGTTTCATATTTAATGTCAGAGACTTGTGTGAAGATGCCACTGTGACTAGAATGAATTAAACAACATCAGGTATGTTATGTGGTTATGTTGTCGAAAGAAAACAAATGTTGCTTTGTATTTGTCGGCATTTGCATTGATCGTTAGTTACTTTATTTGTTGAGACATGCAGAAATTCACACAGCAAATGATCCATTTCTAGGGATGGAACACATGGGTATTTTTTAAAGTGGCAATAATGTACATAAGTGTATAAGTGATGTGTTGTGATGCAGCTCCTTGATAGAGTTCATCTTTAAATGTGACATTTGTGTTATTTTTTGGTTATCAATAAAGATTTTTATACCTGGAACAAGAGAAATGTCCCCAATCTGATTATAACACAATATTAACTGCAGAAAAGTCATATTGATTCTTCATATATTTATACAAAAATGTTCATACAATCTGAAAATAAAACACTTTATAAAGGTATAAATCAGTATTGCAGCACGTTGCATATATTAACACATACAACTTTAGCAAATATAGAATATATATGCATAGAATGTGGAAAATACAGGTTGTGCAATTAGAAACAATACCAAATGTTCTCAGAATATGATATAATATGGCAGATGATTTTTGAAGATATTATACTAAGAGCTGAGATTTAAAGGATCATAAATGCTTGTGATTATCTGGTCTGTATACCTATGTCACTATTTTTGAGCTGGTCTGTTTCGGAACATTAAACAGGTGGCCAGTGTGTGATTTTAATGAAAGTAGAACCTCCAGAGTTTCAATTCACATTAAGTAAGTATAGAGTGTTCTGCACACACCACAGGACAAACCAGGACTGGCAAACAGCACAACGCAAACCACTTTCTAAAATCCACTGCAACTGACTCGACAATGAACTGTACATAAAAACAACCATAAAAAGTTTATAGAAGCTGTGAGGAAACCACTGCAGCAGTTTTTCTTTCCAAACTATAACAGATTTACAGTACAAGAGTACAGTAATATCTCAATTTAAAAAATCAACATCAATCACTGTGCTTTCAGGCAACACCAGGAGATTATTAAGATGTACGTGTGCAAACATGTTGCACACTCAAGATAATTACAAGTATGATCAGGCAAAATGACAACACAAAAAAATACTTCATAACTGCTAAATGTTGCATACAAAATATGACTGTGCCCCCTTTTGTTTCCCTCTAAAAGCTGTTACTGTTAATATATGATTTAAGGTGGAAGTGAAACATTCACAATACTGCAAAAACAGTGGCAGGAGTGCTGCATCTTTGAATCATACAGCATCTGATCAGGTTATGGTTCATCCAGGTCTTTACATATCTAAATGCCTGATTGACTAGGAAACTGAAGGCAGCTGAACTTGCTTGAAGTTCTTGAAGACATTTCACCTTTAATCCGAAATGCTTCTTCAGTTCAGATTTTAACCTCGCTTGTTTCAGTCAAAGTCAGAATTTAGGATTTTCCGGTCAAAATTTCCAACTTCCGATCTCCAATTGTTCAAGGCTGCACAGCAACAAAGGGAAATTAAAACATGGTTTACTGTGGTTAGCTGAGGATTCTTCGGCGAGTGTGTGGACAAATGAACTTTGGGCAGTGCAGCTGTGCATCTATAAACAAAACAGAGGAGGAAAGAAAGGCTGCATGACATAACAGAAGCCTTTATATATTTATATAACAGCATGCATGTCTTCTTTTAGAGGCCTAATACACTTACTGTAGTCTACAAATACATTCCAGCCCCCTCCTCTATTAATTTAAATCTACAAGAGTAGCATCAGTGAATGTTACTATTGTGATGTGACGCTGACAACTGATTCTTCAAGTCAGGTACTATAGGTGGTACAGATGCAGGTAGAAGTGTACTATTTTCTATGGTGCAGTCAAAAATGTTCAAGTTTCAAGTTGTCTGAAACGCAGGGTTAAGTTCCACATTAAATTATCTGTAGAGAACTTTATCCTTGGTATATATTGTAAGTTAGGCATCTTGTAAATGAAGAAGCCTTTTGGATGAGACATGAAACGTCTTCAATAACCCAAGTTGTCCAGGTTTGGCTTTTAGCATTCATACTTTTTCATGTAAAAAAAAAAGGCAAAAGTTGTGTTCTTACCTCGTCTTGTCAGCACGTCTCGTTACTGATGTCCAGTCAGAGCAGAGGTCATGGCTGAACGTAGCACAGACAGGAAGTGCTCTCTGTCTTCACCTCTTTCTGTGGCACAAACCCAGGAGCGATGAGGCCCGTCCAGGACGAAGGCGTGACTCACATCTACAGAGAAAAACATTCATATTCCTGCGACTTTCAGAATTAATCACATACTGAAGATTACTGCTAACATTCAGAGCATATGGTGTTCTTTATATGATTAAAAACTCACAGCGTGTGTGTGTGATTTCTCTCACAGCCAGGCAGGAAAGCGCGACAGAAGCCAGGAAAGTGTGTGTGCTGCTGTGGGCCAGCGTGAAAGGTGTGTGATGCACATTTCGCCTCGTCAACACCAAAGCATCGTTAAAAAGGAACAGGCCAACATCGGACACATGCTCGTAGGTCCTAATGAGGGAAATGAATCCATGGATTAGATAAACGAGCTTGCATTTAAACTTCGATTGTATCATTTAAGGGTTAACTGTGCAAATTCTCTGGATGTATGTCAGTCTGTGAAGTTATTCAAAAGTAGTGCATTACTGATATAAAGGATTGAGCATAAATTTGTACATTTTATTAAAGTAAATGCAGCTTTCTGACTTTATTTTTTGTAAGAACATGAGAAAAACTCCTCAGCTTGGCATGTATTCCTGTCAAATACTCACAAATATCATACATTTACTGTTTTAAAGAACATTTTGGGATAAAAAGAAATAAAAATCACCACTCTGAACACATGCAGTGAAGGATTACTGAAGTCACCTGAGTGAGTCTGGGATCTGTTCATCAGGGCTCCTGAGCAAAGCAGCATCCTGAGTTAACATCAGCTGCCTGTTTCCTTCACTGAGGTTCTGCACACACCATGATCGTGTTAAATTTCAATATGTATGTTTTACAAGCTGTTTGAGAGCGTTAAAAACTAACAGAGAGAAAGGGAGCTGTGTGTTTTTTTACCGGGCAGCCTCGGATCATCTGCTGTGTTTCCTCCAGCAGCTTGTTTCTCTCTGAGTTACACTTTAACTAAAACCAGAAGAAAAACATCAAAATGCTTCAGACTCTGCGGGTAAAATCACATCAGGTTGTAACTCAATGCTTTGTGTTGCACCTTCTGTATGAACTCTCTGAATCTCAGCAGGGTGCTCAGGGCCGAGGACAGGTGTGTGTGGTCAGGGTGACCGGCGTGTGCGTGTGCAGACAGAGCCTGAAGCAGAGTCACATATTCCTGTATTCTCCACACTGGACACAGCAGCAGCTCCTGCAGGCTTTACAAACAAACACCACAGTTTCATGACTTAACAGCTCCCTGGAAACACATAAAAGAAAAGCGTGTTTGCATGTTTGCAGTTACCTCAGCATGTGTGTTGCAAGAGTTCGGTCTGCTCTCTTCAGGAAAGCTCGAAACGCAGGCTTGCTTTCCCTGCACTGAAACACACACACACACCCAAACAACATCCTTTGCATATGTTTAAATATTCAGGTGTGTTGTTGTTTGATTGTTGGAGATGAAAGAAAAGAAAAGCTGATTTCTATCAAAGTGACTGTAACTCACAACAAATCAGACCAAATTCTGCCTCGTACCTTGTCGATGGTGCAGAGGGCGGTGGTGTAGTTGTTGAGGTAGTTGGTGTAGACTCGCAGTTTTGAGCACAGTTTTACAAAAACATCTCCAACACACTGTTCTGCACCCCACTGCTGCAGCCTGGCCTCCAGATCTACCTGAAACACTCTGCAACAAACACACACACACAAGCATAAATATATCATGGCAAGTGCGCACAGAGGTACACAAACAAAACAGCATAATACACAGGGTTTGTGCAGCTTTGTGAGAATGCAAACCAAGCTCTTTTCAAGGAACCTCCAACACAAAAAGTTTTCAGACTCTTTAATTAATGGTGAGTAATTATTATTAATACAACTGCATGAAAGAAAGTTTCCAAATTTCTTTTATATCCACAGCAATCAATTTATATGACACTGAAACCTTTTGATGAGACTATTAATAGTGTGTCAAGAGACAACAAAAGATGAAATAATTTCTTGGTTTACATAAGTGATGATTAGACAGCCGATTATACAGGAAGTTGAGTATTTTTCAAGCATATTTCAATTCAAGCATTTTCTAAATGTTTAAGGCTTTGAATGAGCCCTGCATATGAATGTGTGTGTGTACCTGTTGAGCTCCAGTATCTGTGTGACGGGGCTGAGAACAATGTGGATGTCAGTGAAGCTCAGAATGGCTCTGTTGGAGTTCAGAGCTGCAGTAAGAGGCTCATGGTAAACCTGCAGCACAAAAGATGAACATGTTCGATTGGACACTTTGGTCTCAGACACCAACATAAACTCTACACATACCTAAATAAACAAACACTTGCTGGGTGGTTGGTCTGAAAAACATCTTAATTGTCCTCCAAAAATTAAATTCCAGTAAAAATGGAGGAACATATAGGCAATGCATCTGCAGATCTTCAATTTCTTTACAGAAAACAAAGGTACAATAGAAACTCCCCATAGTTTGCTGAAATGGCTTTACTCCTCCTATCAATTACCAGCAACTGTTCTTCTGAGCGGCACAGCCTTGTGTTTGTTCAGCTTCAGAGGATAATATTTCTCAGTCTAAGACTCAGACTCTGATTCATGTCCAGTGGGACTGCACCTTAACAATCTCTCCTCAGCAACTAAACATGTGTTACTCACTTAATTTCCCTAAATGAAAGATTAAAGGAAAAAAAGAAGGATTAGAAAAAATGAAAAAAATACAAGATCTTACCTTCAGCACGGCGCTCAGTCTCCCCAGATAAACACACTCGCTGTGGTGCAGCTCTCTGGCAACTGCTCCCCTCCAATCCAACACTGTCTGAAGATGGAAATTAAAGAAACGAGTTGTGAAGATTAAGTGTGCGTCTTTAATCGTTTCTGAACACAGAAAACACACACACACACACACACACCTGTGGTAGCTCAGGTATCCAGCTGAGGCATTTCTGTGAGCTATGTGATGCTAAAGAGAAATCATCTGCTTCTTTGTTTCTCCATCTCTCCTCTCCACTTAACTCTTCTCCCTCTTTCTTCTCGCTCCATCTTGCCAGGAAGACGGCAAGAAACTCCACAGGTCTGGTCTAAAGATAAGAGAGAACAGGATCAACTTTATAACCACCTGTTTTCTAATGTATTCGAGTGTTAAAAAAAAACTCCTCTCACCTCCTTCTGTCTTGTGAGGGCACTGAGTCCCTCCATCAGAGCCTCATTTAACTCCTGTGACACACAAAGCTCCTCAAGGCAGATGTTCTCCCACAGAAAATGACCTACAGAGGATATATGAGGAGATTATTCAGAAAATTTAAAGGACAGAGTGTGTAGGCATTTGTTTTAACCTGCCTGCGTTTTAATCGACATGTACCCAAAGCTCGGCCCCTGGCCTGAAGGCTGACCCTCTGGAGCTGTGGCCCCAGGCAGCACCTCAGCTCCGCCAGAGCCTCCTCCACCCACTGAGCCTGTGTGCACCAACCCTGCAGTACACTGTCACACACAAACTGCAGCGCTGGAGACGCTGGTTTTTGGTTTGAGAGGCCAGTGCAGACACTGCCATCAGACCACTCACTCAGGACTGGGAGAGAGGAAGAAACACAGCAACAGATCAGTCATTTTACACTTTTGGTGGTGGGCACTATTGTGTACAGAGTAATGGAGCTAAACTCTGAAGTTGCAGTCCTACACGGTTTAGTTGCGACACTTGGGGTTACTTTATTTTCCTAAACTGGATGTTCTTGACAAATATTTATCAGCTGAAGTTTCTAAGTTGAGTCCATCTTGTGCAGATCTCACTCACTGCTCTGGAAACTTCCAGTGGCAAGACCCATCGGCGCTCGGACCTCCAGGCCAGTCAGAGTCGAGAGAGTCTGGATGAGAGCCACACCTGATGCTGATGGCGAGGAGAGAGAGACAGGGAGAAAGTGAGACAGATGCAGAAACAGATATACAGATTACTGAGACGTGTGAGTGTTCTAACATCTGTGTCTACCTACCAGATGCAGCAAGCGGAGAGAAGATGTCGATCCCTCCTCCTTCTTCTGTTGGTGCCACCCAGCCACTCAGTTTTTCCCAGAATTCCCTGTGGTCAGGGGTCAGCAGAGTTTTCTCTGACAGGCTACTACCTGAAGGGTTAAAGGCAAAACAAAGCTGATTGAAAACTGAAAATATCACGAATATTTCAACATTTTAGACACTAAAATCAGAAACTTAAAAGTTTTCAAAAGGCAAAACTTCTAGGTGTTTGGGAGACAAGTTGGGGTCAACTAACTACAACTGCACTCTGTCCTCTTCTCTTTTGATCAAAGATAATTATATCAAATTATTACATGAAGCAAAAGTATCAAATAGTCAAACCTACACTCAACATGCCACGGTGCACTTTGTACCTAAAAAACTACAAATTGTTTTAAAGTGTTATACAAAGAGGCGCATGTTATGAGAAAAAATAGCTTAAAACATTTTTAAATCATCAAATTAAAAGCAGGGCTGACAGATCTGGGACCTGTTGAGCCCATACAACATGAAAAATTACGGTAAGATTTATGATAGTCGCGGGCCAATTCTTAGCCAACGAGCGAGGATAGCCATGGAGTCGAGAAAAAAATTACTATCATAATGCAATGATCCATGAAATGATTTAAGCAGATGTGCTTCACAGTATCCTGAGAGATAAACCTCGAGCTCTGGAGGCTCCAGTTGGACTGGAACAAACCCTGGCAGTGTTTCCACACACTGAGAAACACAGGATTTATTCCTTCTTACCGTGAAGAAGATGGATTTCCTCAGTTCCTCCTGGAGCTAGCAGGCCCAACCTCAGAGCTCTCTGCCCAGAAACAGCCCTCTCTGCCTGGGTTAACAGAGCTGAGAGAGTCCCTCTGTGGTCGTACAGAACCACAATCACTCCTGCTTTCACACCACACAGCAGCAGCTAGATTGAGCATTGGGAAGAAAGAGAAAGAGCAGACAGGGAGAAATTTTATATGTAGATGCTCATCACTGTGCCTTTTTAATTCACAGTCACAGCACTGTCTTTATCTTTAACTGATAGACCCTTTCTTTATTTTTCTTTTACCTCATAAGCAGGAATCTTATTGGAGATCAGCAGTAAGAGGGCGGGAGTGGGCAGATGAATGGAAGGGACTGTGTGTGGCGGTGCAGGTCTGAAGGTGAAGGAGGAGAGAGCTTCACTGGCTTTGTTCAGTCTTTCACTGAGAGAGGGGACAAAGGTTTGGTGAGCATTCAAATGTATACAACTTTAGTATGTAAAAAAGCTTTATTTTCCTTCCTGTAGAGCAGGGGTGTCAAACTTATTTTCACCGAGGGCCACATCAGCATTATGGTTGCCCTCAAAGGGCCAGTTGTAAACGTAAGACTGTATAAATGTAACTATTCCTTGACATATTGATAAATAACTGTCTCTGTATTTGACTTTTTATGTTATTTATTTAAGTTACAAATATTGTATATGCATTTGCATAAATGTATAAATATTTAGCACATTGTTCTGTAACATAAATACTCTTAAATTATCAAGTTAAGAAACCTGCATTACTAGCTCAATAAAAGATGAAACCTTTTAAGTAAACAGCAGAGGCAAATATCATCATTATTAACTTTGTTCAAAACTTTTCTCACAGTCAGCATAGGGGCAGAAGTGTGGTTCAATGAGTAATTGTGAGCTGCTGAGAACATGTGTGACAGATGTGGTGTCATACAAAAACAAAGAATATGTAATTAACTCAAAATAACAATCCTATTATCAGTGTTATGAATTTTTATAATAAAATACATCTGTCGCAATTTTAAATTTCA
>JAPZDY010000017.1:4433755-4446195 GCA_029783645.1 Ctenochaetus hawaiiensis
CGTGGGACGCAGCGGACAGAGTCAGGGCTGCGTTCCAAATCTTTACGGATTAACCACTACACCGTAGACTGAAAGACAGTGTGTCGTGTAACTGAACATACGCGATGACACTATAATATCTTTTACTTTAAAATATCACAGTAAAACTTTTTTGTACGAAAAGTCTACCGTTACTAGATGAAAGTTTCTCTGATCCTCTGTGTAGTGTTCTTCAGGGGTTTCCTTATTACGAATTGGAACTAAGCCCAACATCGACCGTATTCCATAACAGGTGACATTTTTTTTGATAATCCTTATGCGGAAAAGGGCGAATATGTTGTAAAAAAAACGAGTTTGCTAGAACGATATTAGTTGCAAAACTAAAAAAATCTATTCTTCGTCTTCTTAAAAACCTTGAGACATTCAGGACGTATCATTCAATTAAATTACTGTATATTTTTTTCTTTGTATTTCTGGGTGTCGTTTTTTTCCCTAAAAGACCAAGGCTGGATAACTGTTGAAAATATCCTTGTAAAAGCACGTTTCAAATGGAATGATCCCTTTAAAATCGACTGTGCTTCACTGTGGCGGAGATGTAGTTGCAGTGAGTAACCACAAGAGGGAGATAAATGAACATCTAATAATGATGCTCCATCTCCCTCTTCTTAATTAATAAAGTATTAATGGCTGGTAAACATGCTGAAAAGAGGCACTTTGTACACTTTAATTAACTGTGCATGCGTGCTTTTATAAATATAAACTATATTCAATATGCTGATTAATTGAATTCCACAACACAATTCTCGTCTAAATTAATGCACACCAAATATTTTGCACTGAATGAGGATTAAATTCTGTGTGTTTTGGGGTCTGCAGGTGATGCTATTCCAGTCACAGCCTTGAATAGCTGCACAAATAACTGACTTTATTTACTTTTAAAGAACACGGAATGGAAACCTTTCTCTCATATTCAGGTTTTGCAATTGCATTACTGTCCCTTGTTGGTATTTACAAGATGGCCTTTATAAGTCACTCTTGAAAAGGAATAATTAAAATGAATCAGATAAATGCTTCATCTGTAACAGAAAATGAATTTGAGTTTGCAGCCAAACAACTTCCTTTTGGGCGTCAGGAGGAAAGAGTTCCCATGAGGATCTCTAAAATTTCATATTATTTTATTACTTTACAGTCTTGTGTGCAAACCTTGTCACTGGCCAAATTTTGGGCACACATACCAGTGGTCTTCTCATTTCTCAAACCGTAGAGCATCTTCCTAAATATTATTGTTAGATTGTTCATATTAGATTCCTTCAGCACTCCTGTTGCAGGTCAGGTGAATTTTTCTGCATGTAGCCATAATACATGCTTGGATTAGGTTTAGGGGACTGTTGCATGTGTGCAAATGCAGGAAAATGACCCACACCTGCGCAGGCAAAATCTGTATCAAAGTTTCTCTGAATCAAAATGCAAATTTACTCATCTGTTGCTCTAATTATGCATATGTACAGACACATCAAACGCATACAAATGTCCGATATGGAGCTGTAATATGAGACCTAACATTTATAGTTTTAGGGCAGGACTGTTAACAAAGAACAATCGAAAAGAGGAAACAAAATTGCCAAAAATCAAGAAAAAGTTTTGAGTTTGGAAAAAAACTTGCTTAGGAAAACGCACTCATGCCAGCAGATAATTTTCTCTCTCTCTGCTTGTATGTCTTTTCCCGCTCTCTCTCCCTCCGACCCTTCCCTGCTTTGTGAGCCCATGTGTGTGTTTGAGTGTGTGTTTGCTGCATGACAGTGGCTGAGTGAGGTGAACCAGGATAAAATGTTACAGATGAGCACATTTAGACTGTCGCGTCCACACAGCCATTAACTTAGCGGGTGTACACACACACACACATAACACACACAAACCTATCTCTCACAGGTAATTGCTGTGGAGGTGCTGTTTGGAGAGCTAGCTGCTAGTTACAGCCAGTTCATTCTTTTCTCATGTGCACGGCTGCTTGAATTATGCATTGGATTGTAAATGAATGACAACTCATTTAATTACACACTCTGTCTTACTGCTAATTCTAAGTTACCTGCCTTTGTAATGCAGCATCGTTCCAGCATTTTAACAGACTTGCTTCAGCGACAGAAGACACTAGAATCTGGGAGCAAAAGTGATTCAGTCGAATGCATTAAATGATATGAAAAGAAACGTCGCAGTTTTATCAAGATAAATGAAAGCGTCTGTTTTGGACTTTAATGAATAATCTTATTATTTCGACCTGAAATTAAATCTGTTTGTCATTTTCAAGCTTTTCTCTCTATGGATTCGACCCACAATCAGCAGAAATGTTCATGTCCAATCAATCAGAGAATAAAAGCGTTAAGGCCGCTCTATTGTTTCTATTCATGTGCATGTTCTATGTACTGTACATCCCTGTTCAATACAGTATATCCTCCAGTGTAACAGGACACAGGGGACTATAGTAGACACTGGGTGTGTGTGTGCCTCTATTGGGAATTAGGGTTAAGCATGGGGGTCACAAGTGTGTTTGTGTGTGTTTTCATCTCAACAGCTGTGACCCAGAAGAAGACGTGTTTTTATCCCTTCATATTCCTCACAACACAAATATACACACACGCATACTTGAAGTGAGTGTTTCCCATTAAAAAGGACTAAAGGAGATTTATATCGGTCTCAGTTTACTGTGTGGATTCATCTTCAGTGTGTGTAAGAGCCAGATGTCTTGTCCTTGTCGTCCACTTGTTCCCCATGCAAGGACAAGGAGGAATAAACTGGCAGAGATGAATGGGGGAGGTGGGGGAGGGAGTGAAAGGCTGTAAGAAAAGAAACTGGTCAAAAAATACAAAAAAAACAAATAAAGTGGACAATTTTATTCAAATGTGAAGGTTCTTTTTTGGTTTCTGTCTGTATGTATGAATGACTTCAATAAAGAGTAGTTAAGATGTGTGGTTTTACAGGTTTTGATGTAAAGTATTTGCCTCACATTTAATAGTAAAATATCTTAAATGCTGAACAAATTAAAACAAATGATCACACTGTTTTGCTGCCAGTTGATGAGGCCACAGTAACTTTCTGCCCTGCAGGTTTTTCAGTTTAACTCTGCTGCTGTTCTCACATTGAAATGTTCACGTCAATCAGCTTATTCATACAAGTTAAACAACACACTGGTGATCTACTGCTACACAATTATTTTAACCCAATTCCAAAGCTTACCACTTAAACTGACTGACCTCTGCTGGGCTGCATCTAATTTACAATATATCACATTTATGTACCTGTATTTTTTATGTGACAGAGACAAAAACATATGAAATGCTGTTTGTTGGTACAAAACTCATTCAGCATCTGCTCTCTGACTACTACCTCTTCCCCAAGATGAGAAAGGAACTCAGTAGTCACCGTTTTGACAGAGATGGTGACGTCATTGCAGCTGGGGACCGATTTCTGTTAGTCCAAGATGCTAAATTAGACAAAGAAGGGATCTGTATGCTCTGCAACTGCTGGACTAAGTGTCTTATGTGGAAGGGGACTATGTTGATAATTAAATTAGGTAGGTTCTATTTATGTTAGGCCATGAACTTATCAATCAGCCGCTAACACCTCAGAATGGAATGTCAGCTTGTACAAATCAACTTGACTTAAAGCAATTAACAAAAATGTAAAATTGCAGGAGATTCTTTTGTTTCTTCTATCATATAACCAGATTTTTTGGAGTCAAAAGTTTCTTTCTGTTGATGTTAGAGCTCCCTTAAGCAGAGAAAGAATAAATCTACTTTTTCTTGACAAGAGCTTGGCCAGCATCAATGTAAAAGATAAACATTCATAAAAAATGTCCACCAATTAGATTCCTGAAGGTATGTAAAAGCTATTTATACATGTCTATATATTGTGATAAAAGTAGTGATTTTCTTTTTTTTTCAAAACTCACATTAATAAAATATTGATGATAAAGATTTAACAGGAGGGTTTTAGAAAGTTGTACAAGTTGAGGATAAAAAAACAAAGTCATTAAATAGTAAAATAAGCAGCACAGACTGTAAAAGTTTGCTCCAGGTGAATATTGAAAAACAAATATAATAAAACTAGCCAAGTAATTATTGAGTCTCTATTATCGAATCAAACTCTTTGTCCACTCCTCATATCTTTGTATCTCCTCTTTAACTCTCTCATTCAATTCCCCGTCTCCTCCCCCTCTCTCCTCCTTCCTCCTTCCCCCCCTCTCCCATTCGCCTCTTCCTGTCCTCCTCTCACCACTCTGTAGAGGGTCCAAGTGACATTTGGCTGTCCCCTGCCTCGAGGGGGTCCAGGAGATGCAGACGTTTTTGGCAGGCAGGCACAGGGACGCCTAGGGGTCCTGACGGGGACTCCTGGACTAGGAAGAGAAAAAAAGTACACATCATAAAATGCACCCGCAGTCAGAAACACACATACGCTCTCAGGGTGCACATGCATAAGCAAACAATTGCAACAAACAGAGATGAGCTAACACAGATACACACTGACACGTGTACATGTGTGTGCGCACAAACACTCATGCACCTACCAATCAAACACACGTAATGAAGACACAGTGGACGGTAAATGTGAGAAGGCGAGGGAAGCTGCCCCCATGGAAAAGTTTGGAAAACAGTAAGAAGAAAAAAAAAAAAAAAAATCAGGATTTCAATTTGAATTGCTAAATTACGGAGCTTCAGTGTGAGTGGCTGGCTTCATGCCCTGTCGGCTCACTAACACAACTTTACAGCTTCTGTGCAGATTAAAAAAAAAATCAGATGGTGAGCTGATACAAATAAAAATTTAGATACAGTCAAATAAAACAGGAGGGATGTTTGCATCTGACTTGTCAAAAATGAATCAGGTTAAAAGACATGACAAGATCCTTAAGACAAATTTTGGGATTCTGGTCACTAAAAACAACTGTTTTTGCTTACTGATTTAGCATTGCACAAAACACTGTTGCACTAATGATTGAGAGTTTTCAAAGAAAGGATCCAAACTGAGGCATTAATCTTCATTGTTTTCTTCCTGGTCAAAATCTGGTACCTTCACGCTCACTGTGCAACTTAACTGCTGAAGGCTCAGTCACAGATCTGCCTTAAGCTGCTAGCAATCAACAGATTGAGATTACCATCCAGCAGATCTGTAGTTAAATTCATAGTTTTCAGCCACAACTGATGCTGGGCTGAACTGAAAGTTAGCGTGCTCTGCTGCTGGAAGTCTGTAGTGTGCTTGCTAAATGGGCTCCACAATGACCACAACAATGGGCACTCCAACAAAGTCAAACTTTGTTGGCTTCATGCACCTCAGAGCAACTTTCACATGAATGAATAAGGGCCCTGCTCTGACAATCTATGCAGTTTTCTTCAACACATCCAAGAGTCAACCTCATGCAACTTTCTCAAACTGACTGGATACTGAAGAGTCTTGATATTTTACATGTTAGAATTAATTCAGATTGAACAGCCCAGATTGAACTCTGCGGGATCGGGGAGTTTCTGTATGTGACACTCTCTTCCATGATCATTCAGGCGTGATTGCTGATACCTCTCTGCTGGCAAAAAAAACATCAGTTCCTTTGCACCAGAGGGTTTCAGGTGTTTACAGACATCCATGAATGAAGCACAGGGTTAAAGGATAAGCAGCAAAATAAAGATTAATATGCATGAAATTATCGCTGAAAACCATCCAAAGAAAGTCAAAATGTGGAGTGGAAAATACAACGTGACTTGTTCAGATGGACTTTTTTTTTTTTTTTTTTTTTTTGGTGTGGCTGTCCTCATCTCCCACCACTCGTTTCCCTCTGAGATCACTCATCTGTCTTTTTTTTCCCCTCTCTCCTCTCTCTTCTGTCTCGCGGGTCTCTTCAGAGAGATAATACGCTGGTCATTGGGGGAGCGACAGAGCGAGGGGAGATGGAGATGCAGGGCTAATTGTGGGGTGCCGGAGCTCGTCGGCGCGGCACTGCCCGCTGTTTTGGCTCAGCCATAATTACCTGGTAGCCACAGATGTTTCACGCCATTGTTGTGCACCCAGACAGAGAGGAGGAAGGGATGGATAGATGGACGGAGAGGTGGGGAGACACAAAAAAGGGAGAGACAGAGGCCGGTTCTCCCAGCCAGCTGCAAACTTCTGCACACACGCAAAGAAAACAGCGACCAGACGCTTCCTCTCTCCATTCATCTGTCCATCTTTTCACCCATTCTTTTATTCATCTCTTTCAATCCATTATCAAACCAACCCTTTTATATTTGCACCTTGAGTGTTGATAGGTGATAATAATTCTTTGTGTGTGTGTGAGTGTGTGTGTGCGGGGTGCAGCCTTCCCACTGAGGCAGAACAAAGTAGCGTAATAACTCAGACACTGAGCTGACCCTCTCTGCTGCTCTCAAGTACACTTAATGGAGGTGTGTGTGTGTATTAGCATGCATGTGCATTTTTGTGTGTCTCTGTCTGTTTTATTTGAATATGACTGCTTGCATATACGCAACACTGTGTGAGTGTGTGTGTGTGTGTGTGTGTGTGTAAGTATTTTGTGCATGTGTGTATCCGTATGTGTGTGTGTGTGTGTGTGCTCAAATAGCTGATCCCCTCCAGGGGTGAATTGTTATGGATGCTGTTCTGTTGAAATTACTGTTATTTGTTTCCTTTAAAACAAGCTAATTGCAGCATAGCGAATCGCTCTGTGTGTGTGTGCATGTGTGTGTGTTCATGTGTGTGTCAAATTGTTTGCCTCCTTGTTTATTGTTTGTTTGTGTCGCATTGCAGACCCCTCCAATTTCTTTAGCATGGACACATTTTCACTCCGGCATCAAAACTCATTCTGCTGCAGCTGTTGGGCAGTAATTTGACTTTTTAGCCAATTTTTTTAAAGCTAAACTCAACTGCTCAATAAAAAAAGGAACAGAAATCATCCGCACATAAATTCTATTGCAAACAATAAATCTCACCCAGTGAAAGGGATTCATTAACTTTTAATTTTCTGTTTTTATATTTAATTTTTATGAACAAGAAAAAAAAATCCTCGTTCTTCTAAGTGCTGCAATTATTCACGTTGCAGTGATGTTTATGTCTTTTTCCACAATTTTTGTTGCAAATTAATCATTAAAATATTCCACTGACTAGCACTCATTTTTAACAGCACGATCATCATCACCAAAGAGTTAATTGGCACAAAATCCAAAGATAAGACGATTACAGTGATACACAACCAGCCACATATTTGCAAAAGTTATATCCCTTTAGATCTATTTCTATGATTTCTGCCTTCACCTCAGTACTATGGGTTAAATTCACTTTAGTCTGACTACAAGTGGGAGTTATCAGATTCAAAAGACAACAGTACACAACAAGAAACCATATCTAGGCACAAAAAAACATTAAAAGAAGATTAAATTAGCCCATAAAATTAATATTTATACAGTTTTTTGAGGATATATCTATCTGTTTTCCAAAAAAGGCCCCTGACTGTATCTGAAATATAAATCATCAATCAAAATTATCCCATCATTATTTTATCCATCAATATCTATATTTCAGCCATAAATATCCATATTTAGATAATTATTTATTTTGGTTATTTTATTACATTTGATATTTCAAGAACTGCATAAGGCCCCTTTTCAGCTTCCAGCCTCCTTTTGGCTTTAAAATCAACTCATTTAAATGGCAAATTTTCATTTTGGGAATTTTACCTGCTATATAAGGCATTAGTCATTTGTGCAATCAATTACAGCTAGCCCAGTGTTCCTATAAGGGAGAAGAGTCAGGCTCTTTATTATAATCTGAACTTGGCTAATGTAGGTTGTGAAGTGGAAGCTCCTCATAGGTGGAATAAGGTGTCAATCTAAAGCTCAGAGGCCATCTAAAGATCATGTGACAGCCAAAGAGTAAATTTACAGCTACAGCAACAGTCGCATCATATTTATAGATGTTATTATCTATTTTGGACTAAATATTTTCCTACATTTGATCATTGGGACACTCGTCAGTCTGACAGGATTGTTGTGGTCAGAATGTTATTGATGGCTAGATCATGTAAAGCTACTGAAGTGGCCCGCCGCTGTCAGCATGTGTTGTCTTTGGTTTTTAGTGGTCTGACACAGGAATTGATTTTTTTCCGCAGTTCTAAATGTATCTTGTATCATTAAAACATTAAAAAGGATAAACATGTTAAGCTAACAATCCATTGGCGGCCATCAAAGTCACATGAGATTGATCCTTTACTCAGCACAGAGTGAAAAGTAGACATACACTGTGCAACTGTGCAACACAAAACCATTCTTACATATAATAGAGAAACATATATATTCAAATGATGTCAAGCAGATGCTGTGTGTATATGAGTGTGTGTGTGTGTGTTAGTGTGTGTGTGAAACAGAGGAAACAGAGAGCAAGGATGAAGAAAGTGAGCCCGAGCTGGTGTTAAGTGGGACATCTCAGACAGACAGGCCATCCTCTCACAGGCACCCTTGTCTTGCCAGGCAGGTGAGCCAGTGTCTCTTTATCTGCTTCTCTCCCTCACACACACACACACACACACACACACACACACTCTCACACACACACAAACACCGCTGCCAGCTCCTTCACGTCCCCCTGTGCCAGGTACGTCTACGTCCCGTCTTTGTGTGCGAATGAAAGCCCGGCAGATCTGACGAGGAAGGAAACACACACACGCACTCACACACAAGCTGCATTCTCACGGGGGGGAAGAGGAGGCTCGAGAGGAGGAGAGGGAGAAGAAGAGGTGGCCTCGCCTTCCCTCTCATCCCTCAATCCAACACTTCTCCTCCTTTCGTTTGGTTCCATTCATTCGTCAGTTCTTTCCGTTTTGAGCCGTTCCATATGCTGCTGCTCTGTCTGTCTGTCTCTGCCTCCGCTCTTCTCCTGTCCTCCCTTTCTTTGCGCTCCATCCTCTTTCTCCCCCATCGCATCGCTCTCTTTCTTTCCCATCCATCCTCTCTTTCTCCTCGCCTCGTTCCAGTTTCCAAGTGCTTGGACGCGGGCTTGCTGCTCCGGTCACTGCTCAGGGAGTACGGTGAGCTAAAGTAGGCTCAGTGTAGAAGAACATCACACACACACACACACACACACACACACACAAACAAAAACACAAGCACACACTCAAACAAACAGAAACGGGCCCTTTCTCTTGCTCCAATTTCAATTGTGTCTTGTTTGCTACCTGCATATGTCTCTACCTTCTCCAGATCCCAAAGCTTATCTGTACACGCAGCCTAGAAAGCATTATGAGAACTGGTCTGACATCATACGTATCCAAACACCAAGCGTTCAGAGATAAGCCTCCCTGCTCCTATCTCAATCAGTTACTCAGCACTCTGGGCCAAGCAAAGTTCAGCACAACAGAATGGCACTGAAGTTCAAACCAGCAGCAGAGAAATTGCTCCATTATTCAAGGATCTGCCAATTACGAAAAGTTATCACGGCCTCCGGGATGATGGACAGAAAGTATGTAAGACTTGTAAAAGAAGTCTTAATGCACAGGCATGAAACTGACATGCAAATGTGGCCTGAACATTTTTTAAGAATGGACCTGTCACAGTTAAACTAGTGCTGCTAACTTGGAGAACCGCATTTGACCCGAAGCTAATTATTTAGCGTTTTTCACATGAAAAAGAATGAATCCCTCGCTAAACTAACCAAAGATCCCAAAGTTAAAAAGCCTTTCTTATCGTTTATCATTTTTTTATAATTATAAACCAACGCAAATGGATTCTCACTTTTGTGGGTATTTTTTACTTTAGTGTATCAAGTCCTGATGTTAGCTTGCTAGGCTAAAATAACTAACCAGTGTTTCCTCAGTTTCCACAAGGCTATGAGTATTGATTTGCACAAATAACATGAATTGATGCAGAATAACCATATTTAAGCACTTTGTGACTTTGTGTCTGTCTAAGACCTTAGATACCAGGGGACTTAAGTGTTTTGAAGGTATGAGTGAGTTGCAACTCTGTCTGTTCTCCAATAGGGGTCATTTGTTTCTGATACCAATTTATTAAAAAGTCTGAATCTGAAGTCAAATGTTGTGCATCTGTCTTTACAAGAACATTCCTGCTCTTCTTCTTCTTCTTTTTACTGATAACATTTTTATGCCATCGTCATCCTCACCCTCCTCTTCCTTCAGTTATTCATCTTCATCATCAGCTTCATTATTGCATATTGATTTTGTCGTAGCTCTCCAGGAGCGCGCTGACCTTTCATATGAGGTGCTCGTTCTTCAAGACTTCAAGAGGTGAGAATGATTGATGTCTAATCTTTGATATCCTCTGAAGATGTGTGTGTGCATGTGTGTGCATGTGTGTGTTTGTATGTGGGTGTGAGGGTTGGTTGCTTAGGACCTCCTATAGTTAAGGAACCAAAGGTCCTCAGGGTATTAGAGCAGGAGATCAGGGAGTCAACTCACACACACACAAACACACACATTCGCGCACATTGCGGTGTCTCAGCGACCTCTTGGTGAGTTCAGTGGCAAGGCGTGGTGAGAGTAGTCGTTTGAACCTGCAGATCTTAAAGATCACACACACACACTGACAACCACACACACAGATTAATGCTAAAAGAAGGAAACAGTTGAACCTTTTTTTTTGCTCAGGGGGGTTCAGAGGCGGGGCTTGTGAAAGCAAAGCAGGGGAAAAAGAGGCATGCAGGAAGTGACTTTGTCTGACGCAGAGCATATTTTGAAAATATAAGTGATGATGATAAGAAAAGGAGAGAAAAATGCAGAAAGAATGTGCAATATTTTAAGAGAAACAGAAAATTGTACATATTGACCAATCCAAGGCTCATAAAAACACAAATTATTCTCAACTTTTCAGCTGTAATCTCTGCTGTATAAAGGTCTAAGAAACATGTGGCAAATGAACTTTTTTATGCTAAAAACACAGAGGGATTATGGGAAATTTGGATCTCTATTTGTAGTTTTTAATGTGGTTTTAAATTCAAAAATGGATTTTAATTAAAGTTTTCTTACTTTTAGATCAGTAAGTTGTTGTTTTATTGTTTGAGTCTAGAGCTCATTAAAGGCCATTTTCAGTAAAAACAGTCAACC
The DNA here is from genome assembly GCA_029783645.1 of Ctenochaetus hawaiiensis. Classification (NCBI taxonomy): domain Eukaryota; kingdom Metazoa; phylum Chordata; class Actinopteri; order Acanthuriformes; family Acanthuridae; genus Ctenochaetus; species Ctenochaetus hawaiiensis. Next base: position 4,444,821 of record JAPZDY010000017.1, read on the forward strand.
AATCAGAGCGTTGAAGGCAAGGTTAAGAATACAGACAACTTTTTTCATAACTAGCTTACTAGCTTGATACATCCATGAAAAATAGCAAACAAAAAATGGAGCAACAATGGGAAAAAGCATAGATGTAGTCAATGGAGTTGTAGATTGTTACAAGTGGACTTACAGAAATAACATACAAGTCTTTTTAAGAGAAGAAATGTTGCTTCTGTCAGAACAAATCTGATGAAGCTGCAGGCCAAATGCATCGTTTGCTACCTCTGTATTTAATGCAACTTACCAATAAAAATTGTCAACTTAAGCATCCTGGTTTGTGCTGGAATTTTTATTCTTTGGTCTGTTAATGTGACAATAGCTAACAGAGTTTAAGAGAAGAAGAGGTTGAGAAGCAAAGAAGGTATTAGCAATTAAGAAAAAAAGAGAGAAAGAATGAAAGTTATGTAAAACAGATGACGAAAGAGTAGGAGGGGTGAGGAAGAGGAGGGAGATAAAGGAAAAGAGAGGAGTCTTTAATGTGCGTGGGTCTTGTAAGGTCAGACGGGGGCTGGGGAGGGGGGGAAAGGTTACAGGAAAGGTTACCATTATTTATTTAATCACTGATCCATCAGACACAGCACGCAAACACACACACACACACACACAAACAAACTCTCTTCAAAATACACACACTCATCTCTCATTCACACTATTATCTCGCACACACACACACGTGCGTAACAGCTTAATCTTCTGTCAGATTAAATAAAAGAAGAGAAGATAAAGAGCACAAAAGAGTGATTTTGCATAGAACCAGCAGAAGAAGAGAATAGATGTTGTTTCTGCAGTAAAATGATAGATAAAAAACTTGAGACAGAACTTAAACTTAAACATATCAATGACCAAATACCAGCAAAATTAAGGACATTCCCATCATCCTCAGCTGTGTTTTGTGTTAAGTGTTACTTTGCATATGTGAGCACGCTAAAATAAGATGGTGAGCAGGATAATAAAAGCATACTGATGTTAGCATGTAGCTTTAGGCATTGTTGTGTCTGTTCAAGGCCTTACAAGGCCACATGACTGAGTCTTCTGAAAAAAAACAAGAAGCAATTAAATGATCTATTATGGGAATCATCCAAAAAATATCATTCCATCACGTGTGAACTGCAAAGAGAAACATGGTCTGTGAGTCAGAGAAAGTTATCAGTGTGGATTTACCAATGCTAAACCCTGGATACTAATTTCAAGATCTCGGTTATCAATCCTCTTCTTTTTCCCAAACATAAAATGTGTATAACCTGGTGAGCGGACCTTATTGAAATAATTTTTGTTTTACAAATACAAAACCATGAAAAGCTGAATCAGCTGCTGTCGTGACTGAATGAATTGAACTGATAAA
>JAPZDY010000017.1:4458821-4473764 GCA_029783645.1 Ctenochaetus hawaiiensis
TTCATTTTAAATTTCAATCTTACATTTTTCCCACCTGTTTTTGTCTCTCCCACACCAAACTGAGTGTACATTCCTGCACTTGTTCAGATCCATCAGCAATCATAGTCATGCTGCTCAAATCACATTGAACAAACACCAAACACGACTTCAAGTCTTACTAACAAAAGCATCCTTTTATAGTTGATGAACATTGATTTTTAAGCACAATGTCTACAAGCTACAGTTTATTAGCATTTTGAAGCATTAAATCCATGTAAATTAGACATTTCCTTTAACACTCCCCTTCAAGACTTATATAGACATTTCCAAATGTGTCTATTTCATGAATAAATACTGAAGTAAAAATGCCTAATATTTTTCTTCTTGCACGTCAGTCTCCCTGCCTTCCTCTCTTTTCCACTCCATCCTTCCTCCCTCTGTTAAAGCGTCTCCTTTCTCCTCTTCTGTGCGCCTGCCTCCAATTAAATGCGGAGGTGCTTTATCCTATGATTAGTATCTTGGTTGTTCAGTGGGCAGGCTCATTATCTATGCGCCCTGTTAGTAAAAGCCTTAACGATGCCTAACGAGACGTCTAATCAGACTGGTTTTAGCCACAAAGGGCTAATTGCAGCTGTTGCTTCTGTCCTCCGACGAGGCTGAGAGAGGCAACAGGAAAACCTGTTTGGATTGTTGGGTAATTTTACGAACGCACACACAAATACACACAATAAAAAAAAAAAAAAAAAACACAAATGCACAGTGTTTTTGGTTGTTTTAGTGTGATTGGGTGTGTGTGTGTGTCTGTTTCACAGAGGGGAGTCTCTCTGTGGCTACTTGTCATCACAGAGCTGCAGGTTTGACATGATGGGATGACGAAAACGCCTGAGAGTGCCTCAGGTAGCTACACACACACACACACACATGCATACACACCTCAGCTCTAAAAGGGTTTAGCATATAAATACCTAACTGGGCAGAAATACAAGTAAGCACAATGGAGTTCTGAGCGTGTGTGTGTGTGTGTTTGTGCATCAGTGTGTTGGTGTGTGCATGTGTTCAGATCTCTTTGTTGATGTTCCCTCTGATTCTGTGCCAGCATCACATCCATCTGTCTCCATGACACACACACACACGCACACACACAAACTTGCACACGCATACAGGTAATGAGTTTTATTTTGTAAATTTAAAACCAATCCAACAGTGATATTTCTTTTTTCTTTTTGTCGTGGGAAGCATTCAGACACGTCCGAGCAGTTAAAAGGTTTCTCTCGAGTTGTTGAATTAATTTTCTCAACTTTCCTCGATTTTATTTTTAAATACACGCTTGAAAAGCACACAAGCAGCTCTCTCTCACACACACACACTGTCACAGTTGCAGATCTCAATTCAAATCAGGTATTTTTTCATCATTCACTGTTAGTGAACCAACCAACCTGTGCTACATTAGGGACGTGGAATAGCTCACTCGCATGCTGAAATATTGAATTTGATGCTGTTTAAAGCCTGGACACATGAATAAATGTGTAATCAGAGAATATTTAGGCGCAATGGGAAGAGATGTGGAACTAAAAGGCATTGCTGCACATACTATGACATGCTATATGTTTGCAGTGTAGATACAAAAACATACTGAGAGTGAACTGACAGCCATTGCAACAACTAATCTCACAAACAAAGACAGACAAAAAAACTATTTTAATTAAAAAATAAGTAGAGTGATGGTTAAACATCCCACCCAAGATACATTTTAGGATCCCTCCTGCTGTCACTGCGAAGTATTTCTCTGGTTCAAACAATCAGATTGAATTATAAGAGTGTCAGGAGTAAAACCGTGTCATAAAGGTGGGTCAGTAAGCAGTGAAACTGTCGACGATTATCACTGTTTCCACTGAGAAATCATCCAGCTGTGTTGATGCTAGTTTCTGTTTAGGCTACATAGATTTAGATTTGAATGAATTCCTCTGCACTTGTGTTTCATAAAATTCTTAAAATTAAATTAGTTTTCCCTCAAACAGGTTTGTCTTATGATTTTATGTTGTAATTATAAAGGTTTTGTATTTTGCTAAAAGACCAAAAAGATGCTAAAAAGAATTGCATTGCTGAAGTAATTAGAGAATATTAAGGTGGAATGGGAAGAGCTGTGGGATTTATGAGTTATTTATTTGTATCTAAATTTTTAACATGAATGTAAGCTTTTTTAGTTAACATCATAAATCAATTCACTCTTTAACACAGATGCAAAATCAAAAAGCTTTTACAATAATCAATTAAAATAAGGACTTTTCTCTTTACAGCAGTGATTTTATTGTTGTAACTCTTTGCCATAAATTATTGTAGATATTTGCAGATTCTTACACCAGCATCCTGATCACCTGTGTCCCCCTGTTGGTATTTGTCTTTTATTTACTAAATTTCAGTGCCTGTTGAATTGTCGGCTGCACGCTGTAGTACTTGTATTTGACCAGTAGGTGGGGACATGTTCAGGCATCCTTCCATTCAACTCCTGTATCTTTATTCAGCATAACTCCACTTAAAAGAATAAAATTTGGGTGAAATTAATTAAAATCATCATTATCAATAACATTTGAGGCAAACATCCTTTTTTTCAAAACCTTTAATTTATTTTTATTTCTTGATTTAAAAAGAAAAGGAATGTTAATAGTTACAGAAGTGCTCAAAGTGACACATCCTCTCCAGAAACAATCCAATGAACAAAAGCTGATTTGCTTTAATGACTTTAGAATTAGAGGAAATAGTTAAATGAGTTTTTTAACCAGTTTTTGTTTAGTGAATAAAAATATAGTTATTTCTCACTTCTCTCGTCTTTCAGCTCAGCTCTCCTGAGGCTCTCCTGGAGTGTATTTAATTTGTCCTGCCTGAGAGCGCTTATCAGATGGCATCTTTTCCTGTGCGAATGTGTGGTAGTATGTGTGTGTGACTGAGTGTGTGTCTGTGTGTGTGAGTGCAGACTTCAGTGGCTCCTCTTTTGTTCAGTTCAGTAAGTATGTCTATGTGTGTGTTGACCTGATAATCTGTGTGCTTTATGGAGTGCTGTTCACACATTGGTCTCCACTCTGATCCCAAACCCAAACACAGCAACACACACACACACACACACACACACACACACACACACACACACAGCTTCAGTATCCCTCCATCCTGTTATTACCAAATCCGTCTTTTCCTCCATCCTACTTTTTGAGTGGAAGTTAGACTTGGCTGAATTGACAGAAGTAAACTAACTGATTTGATTCATTTCTAAAAACATATTTGAGTCAAAAAGAATTGGATTCATGGTGGTGAATCATCCAACAGATTTTTTCTCTGTCGTTTTTTGCATTATTTTCCATAGCTTCACCTTTTCTCTCCCTCTCTCTCTCTCTTTTTTCCAGAGGCCTTTTGTGCTGATCACACACTGAATCCTGCACCGATCCCAAACTCAAACACAGATTCTTTATCAGAGAACACACTCGCTCATAATCCCCTGATAACTACACCTGCGAGTGTGTGTGTGTGTGTGCATGTTAATTCTCAGACTGCGCTCTCGCGAAAATGATACTGTGGACTCTATAATTTAAAGAAAAGCAGATTCACTGTAAACTTAATAATCAGACACTTTGAACATGAATGTGATTACAGTATTTTTTAATGCAGAAAGGCTGAACAGATGTCATTGGACCTGCCTGCATCAGCGGGGAAACAGGGTGTAAATGTCGGTATCTTCCTGACATCAACCGGAGTTCACAAAGGTTTTATTGCAGTTTTAACACTAATTCAGATGAATTATAATACAACACAATCATATGTGCACACTTAATTTCTTGCAACAATGTGATAAATGTATTTGCTTTTGTTGTAAAGCTGCGATCAATAAACGCTGCATGGACACAATCAGTTTTGATTACAGGAAATAAAATTCTGTCCTTTTCTTTAAATGTTTGTTAATATTTTTTTGTATTTTTGGGCAAACCGTGTTTTCTCTTAAAGGTTCTCACATAAAATGTTAATAGTTTGAAAGAAGACACCTAGATTAATACAAGAGACATCATCTAAATGAATATTTTTAGGTTGCAGGCAGAGGAAAAAGTAGCAAAAAATGACCGTTTACACCAAATTATGGCTTTTAGCGTATATTCCTCCTGTTGCTTCCACCCTTTTTCAAGTCTCATAGTAGTTTTGTCCTTGATTTAAAAACATTATTATTATCCTTTTGGTTTAAATGAAAGATGTGAGGGTGCAACAACTCCACACTTCTTTCTGTTACTCGGTGGTGGTGTTTTTATCAGAAAGTATAATCTTATTCACTGTGGTGACAGTGGAGTCGAGTATTAAGAATTATTTGGCAGATTTTTTAATGCCTCAAAGCCATCTGCTGCCAAAGATTTGCTCGAACACATCATGAGTTTCCAGTTTTTTACTTTTATGAGTAAGACGTCTGAATATGGGAACAAACAGCGGCAGTAAAACTTAATTTCACAAACATCTGAAGCGAGAGTTCCATGTAAATCTCAAACCAAAGGATTTTTTAGAGACGCTGATGAGGCAAAGTAGAAATAAACGTCTAATGACTAAATGGGGCGCGCTGAGGTTTCCTTGTTGATGTCAATTACATCTTTAATTAGTGCATGTGTAATGTAAATAGAATCTGTTTTGATTGCTCCTGCGCCTCCTGTCCCACGGTAAAACAGATTTTCTCCCTCATTAGGCAGTCACTCCTTCAAGTGGCTGCGTCCCCGAGGACCTGCCCTGAACGAGCCTGTGTGTGTGTGGGTTTGTGTGTGTGTGAGATGGCGAAAAAAAAAGGAGAGAGCATATGGATCCATACGGAAAAGTACAGTTAAGACATTTAAAAATGGTCGCAAATTGCAGGGAAATAACATGGTGATGGTTGGAAAAAAAAGCACAAATTGTTAAACTTTTGTAACAATTTAGCCTCTTTCCTTATTGACACCCCTTTTATCCGCCTCAGAAAGCGTCAAAAAGCATGTAATCACCAACCTTCTTTTATATGTCACAGACAGGCAAACTCTGAATGCTCCTTTAGCTGTGTTCATTGTTAAGATGTTATTATTTTTGTCTCATCATTATTCCCGGGGTCTTGTGTGAATGCTGAGGCACATAAAAGGAACAGGACTATTTGAATGTACAAATGAGGCTGAAATGTCCCTCAGACGCTGTGAAAAGACGGGATTTTGTTCCCGAAGAGCTGGAACCTTTTATGCGACCACGAGTGGACGGCGTGGACAGCCGCGCTGTCTTCATGGGACGTAGGCATGCAGGTGTCTCGGTTAGCCTTCAATGCATGCTCGCCACACCGGGAACTATTTGCAGCCTTTCAATGGAAAGTTTCAGGGCAAGTAGATTAAAGAAAAGGACAAAAAAGAAGGACATGAAGAATGAAAGATGGATGAGTTTCAGGAGGGACAGAAATGACGAGGGAAGGGGGAAAAAATGAGGGAGGAACGAGGCAAGTCAGCGAGAAAAACGAGGGAGAAAACGAGGGAGAGATGCCATGTGTTGCACACCTGAGCCCTGAGAAAAGGAGGGAGAGTTGGGGTTGGGGGGGGTGAGGGGTGTGAGGATGAGGAGGAGGTGGAGGAGGAGGAGGAAAGAGGGGGATGATGGGAGAGAATCAGTTCCACTACACGCTCATTGCCACCTATTCATCTGGAAGACATCTCTGCACAGTGCTGGCTAACTCAGCCGGGCTGGCTCTCAGCATCCCAGAGTGTGTGTGTGTGTGTGTGTGTGTTCTTGTATCTGCTCCTGTTTGTATGCCTATGTGGGGGCCTGTTAATGCATTTATGTAGGTCTGCTTTTGTGTCTTTCCTTCCATTCCTAATAACATAAATGGTTTCATAATGACCCATATGTACAATCTCCTTTACTGCTCTTTTTCAAGTCCTTTCTTTTCTTCATATATGACTTCCTTTCTGTTGCCCCGCTCTTACTTTGAAGGTTGTGCTGTAATTAGACCCCTTTAGCATGAGAAACACAAGTGCTTGCATCTTCTAATGATAATGGAGGTTGATGTATGTTTGTTGTATTACAAGGTCTCTCAGCAGGCCAGTTTAGACCTTTTACCATGAAATGCATTGCACTGAAAATGCTTCTTAAGAACAACAAAAACCACTCAAAGGCACAAATGGTCAAGGACAGCTGAGGAGGGCTAATATGCTAATGTATACATATGATTTTTATATACGTCAGAAAGTGTTGAATTCAAAGTGATCATTTCCAGTCATCAGAGTGAAAGTCTGGAGTGGGAGCGAACGTTGATATCATAAAGATGTTGCTAACGACACAGTTAAATAAAGAATTAAACATAATTCCACATTTATATGTCTCAAAACAATTGTATCAAAGTTATGATTTAGATATCCATAATTTTATGTGAGGCTTTTTTTTTGTCGCCACTGTCGCTAACCTGTGAAAGAGTGAGGAAGGAGCCAGCAATCGTGACATAAATAAAACTTTTATATCAACACCTTGTCTGTGAATATTTCTGCCTGAGTCTGTTGAATGGATTATCAGCAGTGAAGGTGGCTGTTTGACAGTAAAGTCAAAAACTCCCATGATCCTTCTCTACTTCACAATGTCGTTAAACTGTTTTTTTGCTTAAGTTCAAACAACAGTTAGTGTGATCAAAAACTTAAACTGAGCATCTTGCAGGTGCAAGCAGCAACTTTCAGGAGGAAATACTTCAGGTTACATCGCTTGATCATCATCAGCATCGGAGTTGAGATATCCTGACCCCTGAGCACAAACAGCACCATGTCAGAGTTTTTGAGGATCTCAGTCAACAAGCCTGTGAGGATCTGCTTCTGCTTCTGATAAACTGCCAGTGGACACTGAAACAGAGTGGAGCTAATGTCTAATCTGCCTAAATCAAAGTTGTATCCAGTTGATATTCAAAATACCAATTTAACTGGCCAGCCTGACACAGCAAAGAGTATAACATCATCCACTTTGGACTCTTCAAATCTATTTTCCTTCAATGGAAGCGCAGTCCAGACGGTTTGAAAATAGAGTTTTATGACTAAAATTTAAGTTCACACCAATTATAAGTGTAACCTACCATGTTCATGCTAAGATGCTGCACTTCTCTATGGCTGCAGGATACTTGAGATGATATTCTACCATGTTTATTAACCAAAATCAACTGATTCCAGCTCATAACAACAAAGTTAAAGTAGAACAAATGAAAACATCTATTCTAATAAACTGCAAAACTCCCAAAAAACATCAAAACACGCTCAACCAAACCTTTGTTGCACTCAGTAAATCTGTCTTCATGCACTTTCGTCTGTCTGTTTATGTGTTGACATTCTTGTGTGTGCATCGCCTCCCACATGCACGTGTATATGTGTGTGTGTGTGTGTGTCGTACAGCTGGCAGCCTTGCAGACAGGTGGGCAGGCAGCGCTTCCCTTCCAAAGAGTCGTAGCCTCGCAAATGTTCCCTCCTACCCCCGTCCTTCCCTCTCGCTCCTCCCCCGTGCTGCCTTCCTCCTCGTCTCGTTAGCTGCTGTTGTTTAATGCGACGTCCCAATCTGGAGGGACATATGCAGTCACACATTTCCCCCCGTCGTTCGGGCTCCTAAGAAATTGTCCCACATAAACACGGCAAATTAGTGAGACCAAATGGCCTTTTATGAATTCTTCTGTCACCAAAGCGATTTTCAAATGGCTGCTTTTATTTTCTCTCTGATGTGCATCTGTTAAAGGAAATAAACAAGGAAACAACGACAGATTTTTGTATCTGAGCGCCTGTTCACGTCCACAGGAAGCGAGATGAACAATACGTCAGTGTTTGTGTTCGTAAATGTCTAAACTTTTACACTTTTTTGTTGGAAATGTTGAAACGTATATCTTTTTAGAAAATAATTAAGATGGTAACTTCGCACTGACATTCCTAAATTGGGATGCTCCTGTCTGGATTTCATTCCCAACCACAGCTATTGTGTCAAAACGAGAGACACACACAATGTCACCCCACCAGCTTGAGCATTTGTCCGTACGAGTGTGTGTACGAGTGTGTGCGTGTGTTGCAGACTGTCGTGCCAGAGCCCTCTGCCCCTCTCTCCATCTGCTGAAGCCCCCCAGGCTGGACCAAGGTCACTCCTCCCCTCTACTTTACCATGGATGTGGATCTGTGTGCACATTTTACTGTACATGCTTTAGTGAGTGTGCACATATGTGTGTTTGAGTGTGAGAGATGTGTTTAAAAGAAGCTGCTAATACCATACACACTTTTACAAGTGCTCCTTATTAAACATTATTAGAGGTGACATTTAATGTTAATAATGAGGCTCCTGACTACTTGAATGGATGTTTCTGATGGTTTCTGATGCTTGAGCCTGTTTTTACCTGGTTTAGATAAAACGCTCCTTAAAGCTTAAGTTGTAGTCACCTTGATGAGCAGGTGTGTGGAGCTCCCCACTTTTTATTCACGTATTCATGGCTTTGGTGGCTCTGGATAGACATGGTGCTAAACAACATCATATGTGACTTACTGCACCCATTTGGTCCACTAAATAATTAAAAAGCTAAAGAAAAGCTAAAGCTTAAGCTAAAAAAAGAGAAATATTGTACAAGTATTTTTTAGTCCATTCTAAAATTGACAAAATCATCTTATATTTCCTCAAAATTTCATTGTAAATTTGTCTATTTTTTAAATATTTTAGTATTTGCTTCTTGTTTTCAAACCAAATTCTAAGTATGTGAAGAAATAAATTGGCAATGAAACTGATTGTGACTTTTATAAGCACTGTGTTGCACTGCAGTTTTAATATGAATGAGTAGCAATTTTCCCTGCAAACGTTTATCAATTAAGTAGTTCTTTCACTGAATGTGAATTTTACTACTCGATGTTCTTATAAATGGAAACATCATAACAACCATCAATTAGCAACAACTGTAATAATCTGTGAGGAATCAGTGAACAAAGGATAGAAATAAAGGATACAATATATTGTTAGAACAAGCACACCAGGCAAGACTAAGGAGTGCCTCTCCTCCTTTAATCTCTAGACAGCACACACACTCACACACACACTCAGCAGAAAGCAAACATTGACAGAGCGCTGCTCCTTCTCTCGGTCTTAAGACATGATTTTCCTTCCAGAGGGAACAGACCGGGCACACTGCCAGACGCTGTAGTCCACTTAGCGGCTAATAGCTCACATAAGCACTGCTCACACACTCTCTCTGTCACACACACACACACACACACACCTATGCAAAACGCACACAGACTCTTACTGTATTTACACACAAAGACATGATAATTATAATACCAAGTAAAACAAATAATCAGATTAATGCAGACTAAAAAGGTGTGTTTTAACAGCACTTTACTTGCAGCCTCGGGGGGGTTAAAGAAACATGTCTAATAAAGAGCAGGGATGAGCTGTGACTGCAGAGTCTTCGCTCTCCTCTCTCCGCTTTCTTACAATGGATACATTAAGCATATAGATGGTGATCAGAGACACAACATGAGAAAAAAACAGAGGGCATAAAGATTTGTTTCTTATTGGTTCCCAGATAGTGTCGTTGGTAAATTAAGTCAGCTTAAGGAAGTGCATGCATTGCAAAGTGTGATCGGACACCTCTGAGGCTGTTCCTGTTGCACACAAACAGAGCTCTGCACACTGATGTGCATGTAGCAGGGGGTTTGATCCTTACCAGAGGCTGAGTTACATGCAGTACTGTGACCATTGTGACCAGTGGTACATGTGCACTCACAAGTCTAAGGGAATTTCTCTCAGGAGGCCCAGGGTGAACCAAACATCATGTTGAGGATCGTCACCTCTCAAGCGATGATCAAGTACTTCAATCAAAGTTATAGCTTGCACGTGCTGCATGCACGTTACTGTAAAGTTCTATGTTTGCATGCAACAGACTGAGTCAGTCTGTCTTTCTTGTTGCACCTTGCATTGATGTCTTCTTGTTGTAAAATCTGTTTCTCTTCTGACACAGAGACATATTGGGGTTAGGGAAGAACTACAGGCTAAAAAGTAGCCAGGGGAGGTGCTGCGGCAAAAAAACAAAACCTGTTCTCATCGCTTTTGCTTTGCTCAGACATGGTAGGCATCACAAGCTCCCCCACAATGCATCTTGGTATTTGTAGGCCCTGCACGCAGGTACGCTCAGTTTTCTTGACCAGAATAGCAGGTAATGAGGAATTTATTGTTTCAGTTTACAATATGCACCATGGACAGTCTATGGACATCCACATAAAAAGAAGTGAATTGACCCTCTAAAAGTTCAACTGTTTAAGATTTTTTCACCTCAAGCTATTCAGCAAAGGATCACTTCAGCTTCCACCTCCTATTTTTTATGGTTCAAGTTTGATTTTTTGATTTAAAATACAAGAAATTCAAAAGCCTCTCACCCTTGAACACACTTTTACAAGTACTGAACTTTAAACTGCACACTACAGACAAGAAAAAGAAGAACCAACATGACAAAATCACGTTAACACTGATTCACTCTGAGAGCTGATTTAGACTGGAAACTCACCCAAGTGATTTTAATATTCACATCTATTTATTTTCTATTTTTTATTATCTTTTCTTAACATGTGGATGTCGACACATCAAAACTGTGTCTTTCTGTCATAAATCCTGTCATCCTGGCATCTATTTGCCATCTCTTCCCTTTATGTGCTTTGTCTTAGCACCAGTTTGTTGGTGGTTAAGTGCTTCTGATTCCCCACTGGTACCTGCAGTCTACCAAATGTGAAGTCAACCTGCTTTTCTTTCATCAATGATGAGAAACTGGAGAGGAGCCAGAGGTTGAGCTCTCTTTGTGTTTTCTAATTAATCTATTCAGCGCAACAGCCACAAAGTAACAGCCTTTTTGTCACACTGAGGTTATATATTAAAAAAAAAAACAGAGATGCTTGTAAAAGCTTCAGGTCAAAGAGGAATGTGGCAGGTGTGTGTTTTTGTGCTTTATTATGTTTAGATACAGTGTGTGTCTCAAGGTGAGACTATCTCCTCCCTTATCTGCTGTGTCTTCAAGGTGTACTGTTGATTGGTCGATAGGGACGCACACACACACACATTTACACACAGTGTGCACTTTTCATTCATTAGATAGAAATTCGACATCCTCTGATCTGCAATATCTTTATCTTCTCTCCTCTCAAGCGTTTACACCTTAAGCTTTATCACATTTTAAAGGAAAAAATAGAGTAAAACGACTTAATATAATTTTTTTTTCAGGAAAAACAAACCATAAAAACCTGTGAGAGTAACATTAGTCTGGCAGTAACCTGTCTACAAAAACACATAAATCATGTCTACATTATTTTTCATTCTATGACCAAGTTGAAGTTAGAGAACATGAAACTTAAACTTAAACTAGTTCCTCTCAAGCCATCATAGCTTTGTGTTCAACCCTAATCAATGAGGTCTGATAAAAACAAATCCAGCACACTGGAAGCAGCACGTTTCCTGCTACATTTGTATCTCCAAGCACAAAAATATAAGCTCAGCACTGATACGTCTTTTAATACAGGCCATAATCTCGCTGCTGAGGAAAACGAACAAGGCAAACTAATTCTACACTACTATGAAACACCTGCAAGGTCACATCATAAATGAATAAAGGAAAGTGTCAATCATCTTAGTCATGAACGCCTATTGAAAGTCATTGACACAAATTCAGCAAGGACTATTTCTCAGAAGTAAAGAGATGACAGATCCATGGTTTTGATCATTTTAAAGACTTTAACCTCTAAACGATACAGAAATGCAGAGGGGTCAAAACTGCAGATAGTGCAGAGATGCTATTTAATCTTTTTTCATTAGATTTTTTTAGCAATTTTAAGGACACGGCTGCCAGGTCTTTGTGAGGAATTCTGTCCATTTAGTCTCATGTTCCACATCAAATTCAATGTAAATGTTTCGATGAGTAAAGTCACATATTTTGCAGGTTTTTTCAGAAGGCAAGACACATGAGTAAAATAGTCCATATGCTGAGGGTCACACAAGTCAAAACCAATGCACACACACAGTTAGAAGGGTCATCCTGTTACAGTCTTCCTTTTACTTTCAAAATAAAGGCTGAGGCAGAGACAAACAAAAGGCAGTGTTTCATATATAAAGTCTGCTTTCCATCCATTTTTCTCTAAACTGTAGGATGAAAAGCCCGAAATATTAAATTATAAAAGTGTCTGCATCAGCAGGTCGTCTTGCTGCGAGTTAGTGGTGAGACAACAACTTATCATTGAAACTTCATGTTAACTTTCATTCCTGGTATGAATTCCTAAAAACAGAGGTTCATATTTCTTAGTTTCTATTTTTACGAATAATTTCAACCATTTGAAGAAATCAGTTGTGTTCACCTGTAATGCCCTCAGAAATATAATGAATCGAATGTGGGGGTGTTTGGGTTGAATGGGATCTGATCAAACCCAATGTCGGATTAAATTAAATAATGTATTTTTTTAAGAAACGGCGATAATAGAAATGTTAATGCCTCTCAAATCTTCCGTCCTCAGTATAAATTAATTGAAAAACGGATCCTCTGATGCAGATGGAAAATCTAGATACTTGGGCACAAAAATACACACACACAAACACAGAAACATCCATAAAATCACTTCCTAGTTTTTGCACACAAACTTCACACACACACACACACACACACACACACACACACACACTGCTCTGCATACAGACAAATGTCACCTTACTCTTGCAAGCTGTTAGCCAAACACTTCCATGCCAAACCACCCTGCCCCACTGGAACGTGGGGCGAGGGAGTCCGTGCATGTGTGTGTGTGTGTGTGTGTGTGTGTGTGTCCGTTTGGACAGCTCTTTAAAGTAGAGAGTTGCCCGAGGCAGAGTAGGTTGAGCGGACGAAGACAGGCAGATAATGGAGGGGCATCTGTGTGCCAAGGACTGCACCTCAAAGTCACTCACACACACACACACACACGCACACACACACACGAGTGCATACAAACAAGCGCACACACACATACATAACCACCTGAAACACACACGGCCCTGCCCACACCATTTATACATTTCCTGTCCTTGTGTGGTTCTATTTATCATTTCTACATTTATCTGAAAGCTTTTCCAAGATGTCTCTTTCTCTCCGGTTTTCCGTCTCTATCTCTCCGTCCCTTTTCCTCTCCTCCTCTCTCATTCTCTCCCTCCCCTCCCTCTCTCCACTCTTGTCATATCTCCCTTCAATTTCACATATCTTGAATTAGCTGCAGATAGCCTTAAGTACCCCGCAGTCCACTTCAGATATGCCCTCATTCACCGATGGACAGATATACAGTGTGTGTGTGTGTGCTGTGTGGTGAGGAGGGCAGTGTTTTGGAGGGCACGCACACTAAAAGGGCTTAATGTGGACTTGTATGTGTAAAAGAGGCAATTGATGGTCACTACATAGCATCAGAATATCTTTTTATGTAGGTCGTAACTCCAATTTCTTTGCAGTAACAGCCATTCGAGCTCCACTGATCATTCGAGACTCTTGCTGTAGATGATAGATGTTTTTAGTTTTTAAGGTAGAAAACACCGTTATCACAGACTGAAAGTGGCAAAAAATGCAGAGTTTATTATTTATTAGTTACTGACATCTACAGTTTGCATGTACTGTAAATTTCTTCCCAGAAACACATCATAAAGCAGGTAATTAGAAATAGATGAAACACTTATTTAAGCATCCTGAGAACTCTTTTAGAACTTATTTGCAGTTTTAAAAATAAAGCTTTTTTTTGTTTTAACTTGTAAATATAGTCACAAAACATTTATTGCCATCAGTTTAATTGGGTAACAGTGAGCATCTGTAAGTAGACTGAATCCCAAAAGGTCTGCATTAATACCATCCATAAATCTGTTTGTGAGTTTCTGAGTTTCAGTTTCTGATGTGCAGATGAAATAAAAGGCTTCGTGCCACAATTGCGCCGTCTGTCTAACAGCCTCCAGGTTTGATTCAAGGAAATACATTTTACAGAGTGCGTCTCAGTTGGATTATGTGCTACATGTGTTTCCAAGCACCTGCAATGTACAGTGGACTCACTGCAGGATAGATTATCAGCCAAAAAACAGGTTTGATATGCACAAATTGACGACCAGAGCTCTCAATATTAGTTTTATTCCTTGAGAAAGCACATTTATATAATGATTTATTAACAGTTTGATTCAATACCTATAATCCTCATGAAAGCAGCCCAGATGTGAGTGTAACTGCACTGTCTGAACTGCTTGACGCAAAAATATCACTTTACTGTAGATGTATTTTTTCCACCTAAGCATCATACTTCAGAGGATCTCTTGTAACTTTAATTGACAACAAAAAAGCACAACAGCTCTTATAATTTATATAAATCATTTAGATGCAAATTTGTTAATTTTGCAGCTAAATGCTCTTCAGAGGCCTGATAAAATTCATCGTCTTAGGTTAATCCTTTAAAAATTCCACTAAATAATCCAAAATGTGCAATTTCACAAAGCTTAAAAATCTCTCTCTCGCATTAGAGGTAAAACATTTAAAGATACAAGGTTGTTAAAGAAGGTTTAAGCAGTGATATCTGAGTTGTGGCAACACTTTTATCACTGACAAGCAGGACACAATGACAGACGTATTGCTTGGCGCAGACATGCAGGTATTGATGAAGAAATACTTCTGCATCTATTAATAAAAATCATTATCAGAGGTTGATAAGAGTCTGTGTGTCTACTGAAACACAAACAGCTATTTCTCGTCTTACAGCAGCCTCAGTGGACTGGAAGCAATTTAACCTCATGACATTAAAAGTTTTAGCAAAAACAGCCACTGAGAGAAAAGAGCAAATGATTCAGTTTGAAGGGAAATCATTCAAATCATTTTTTTTTTCCTTTAAAACCTCTTTAAATGTGGGGGGGGGGGGGGGGGGGGGGGGGGGGGGGGGGGGGGGGGGGGGGGGGGGGGGGGGGGGGGGGGGGGGG
>JAPZDY010000017.1:4474573-4484796 GCA_029783645.1 Ctenochaetus hawaiiensis
GAGAATATATTAAATGTTTAATTTTTATGGGAAATCATTCAATTAATTTTTTTTTTACTTTTAAACATTTTTAAATGTCCACCCCCCCCCTCACCTCCCCATTGCTGCCAGGTACTGTACGACACTTCACAACATTATTTCTTCTGATTTACACTCTCGATGTATGCGCATGTGTGTGTGTGTATGGTAGTCTTACTGAGGGTGCCATCTTTACTCTGCCAGTTGGATTTTCCCCAATATGGCAATAGATAGTAAACACCTACCCACACACACACTCACACACACACACACACACACACACACATACACACACCATTCTCACTCCTCAGGTGTAGCCTCTAGGTTTGGAAGAGAGCCTTGTGAGGGGAGTACAGGTCTCCTGAAGGGACACACAGTGCTCCTATTATGATAATACATCAAATACACAACCACCTCCTGAACACACACACATAGGTAGACAACTAATTACTAGTTAAGATTAGTTTATAGATTGATTGTATGTTTTGCAATCAGTGCCAGCATTAAGAATCCAAACATTTTGTGTGCCAGTTGCCAGTTTTTTCTTTCATTCTGTGCAATGGGAAAGAGTTTTAAACATCCTACTTTGCACACATGCACTGGCATTCTCAGGTCTTAATAAACTCATTTTCACCCTATTTTTCTCTTATTTGTCCAGTTCTGCTGTGTCTTCTTTCTCTTTTCAGGCTGCAGCCTGGGCTACTTTGTCTTATCATAGCTGCTACTCCAACCCACACATGGCACATTTCATATGAGGAGAAGGTCAGCGAAACATTTCCAACAATAATAAAACATTACATGTATAGTTGTGCACACACATACATACATTCCCAACATTAAGAATTTGCTCCTGTTTTATTTAAAACCATCTCTCCACATTGATCCCGTGGAGGAAGAAAAAAAACAAAACTGTTGCTCTCCTGCACGTTGCTGGTCACTGTTCCCAGCATGCATCATTTAGCAGACTGCTGCCGTCTATGTGCAGTGACAGGTGACCGCCTCAAGACATATTAAAGAGTAACAATGATGGTAGCACACTATGCAGCCTGCAGGAGAGGCATGCTACACAATGACATACTGCATTAAAAAAGTGCACTGCTCTAACTTTTTATTTAATGATTTATGGAGCACAACTTCACGGTTTTGACTCAGAACTGACTTATTCTCAGCCTCATGGAGACAGACAGACAGACAGACAGGCAGGCAGGCAGGCAGGCAGGCAGGCAGGCAGGCAGAGTTTAAGACAAGCTTGTGAACAAAGTGCAGCATTTAGCAGCTTAACAGCCACATCTTTCCCTTTAGAACTTGAAGAAGATTGAATGTTGGATCTCCATTCATTCATTGGCCACAAACATGTAAAAAAAAAGCTGTTTGCTGACATATTGACTTTATAGGCTGATAAAATGTTGTGTTCACTGCTTCTTTCTGCAACCAAGAGTGGCCAATAAACCAGTGACTGTATGTTTGACAAGATGATTTCAGGATCCTTATCCTCGAATATTTGCCGTCCGCTACAAAAGTCATAGATTTGTTTTATTAAAAATGCAACCAAACTAGCTGTTGTTAGCAAACTGCATTACTCATCTCAATGATTTAAAGCTATGAAAAGCAACCAAAACAGTTTAACTCAACTGCTGAAAACTTTGCAGCTAAATAAAGCCTTAATATAGAGGCAGATTGAGCTTTTCACATTGCCTGCAATCAGGCTGGAAACACAGAACCATCAATTAAATTGCTTGTCAACACGCAATCTGCATATCAGTTTGTACTGAAGCTGCAACATCCTGTAACAAACATACTCCTCTGTGTGTGTGTGTGTGCGCGCGTGTGTGTGCTCATTTGTGGTTTTTCCCTTCATAAAATCATTCAGTTCAGTTCTTTTTTTCTTTTCCAAACACTCAAAAGAGGGATCTTTCTGTGTGTATGTGAATTGATTGTGTGTGTGCGTGTGTGTATGTGTGTGTGTTTTATAGATTAATCTCGGTCTCCTATAATTTGCAATCTTTTCAGTCCTTGCTATTATACTTTACTGCACTTGATGGAAAAAGATGCCCTGGTCACCTCCGGCCTCGGTGTGTGTGTGTGTGTGTCTGTCTGTCAGTCTGTGCCTTTGGCTATAAGCGTGCTAGCATGAACACGCGTGTGTGTCTTTGTCTCCTCCAGAGGAGAGCGGGGTGCGTACATTAATGACTGTTTTATGTTTCTTGCTATCTGAGTCTCTTTTATTCATGTAGGCCATGACGGCCTAATATCTGCCTGTCAAACAACTTCTATTCACTCCACTAACACACTGGAGACTAATACTTAAGACACAAAAAACACACACCTACGTATGGGGCACTCATACCCTCCTCGGTGGATTAGTGGGTGGTGAAGGAGCCATGCTGGGCATTATGTGCTGTTCTTGCTCCAATCAATTACTATTCATTTATTCCAAAGGAGTGACCGTGTTCTGATCTGAAGAGGTATTATAACTAGTTTGTGCCTTGCAGTTTATTCACATCTTTTTAACAAAACTTTGGCTGTCTTTTTGTCTCCTCCTACCTCCGTCACCTTTTCCTCTCTCTGTTCACTTATTTTTCTTGTCTGTTCCTATTTTTCCTCTTTTCTTCCCTCTCCCTCTCTGTTCATTAATCTTACTTTTCTCATTTTTTTACATCTTCTTTTCCTGCTTTCCCTTTTTTCCATGTATTTTTATTTTATTATTTTTTACAAATATTAACAGAAATGAGCTTTAGAGTTATAATAGCTTAATTCAACTCACTGAAACGATATTAATTGGTGCACTGCAAAAAATAAAACTCTATTCTCGTTTAAAAAATCACTTATTCTTAAGGTAGTCTTTTATTGGCACAGTTTGGGTATAAAAGCTCACATTCATTCATGCAAACCTTCACACTGGTGTGAAAGCCAGACAAAGTTCATGGGAGCTGCAGTGCTTTTGCTTTGCTAGCAAAAGGATCAAATACTCTACATTTGTCTTAGCTTTTGCTCAGTTGCCAAACCACAAATTCATGCTTTTACAGATTAAAGAAATTAGATTTGACAAGTCCAGCTGCAAGATTTAAAAGTGCTTTTAGCATTTGTTAGCTTAAGATGTGGGTAGTTTCCTCCTACTTTCAGTCTATAAGCTAAGCTGAGTGAGCGGTGGCCTCACATAGAGTTTTTAGATATAAAAGTTCTTTCAGTCTTCTCATTTGACTCTTAGCAAGAAAGTTAATATTTTCCACAATGCACATACAAGAAATAACCGATAGTAACCGATAGTTGGTTTTCTTTCACATCAAAAGGTTTACAAAAGTCACTGGAACTGTCCAAATATTTTACTTTTTAAGTTGATGGCTGGAGTATTTTTCCAGTGACCCTTTGAAAAAAAAAGAAATCTCACCCTGATTTTAAAATCTCACACACCTCCACCCCCTAAAAAACTCCCACTGCCCCGTCCTTCCACTCCATTGTGTCCATGTAAAGTATGTAGTAAAGCTTTGTAGTCCTAATAACATCCAATTTCAAGCCCTTCACATCCATTACCAACATTACTATTATCCCCCCCATCCCCTCTCTGTGTTTCTCATACACACACACACTGCATTAGCCTTGGGGGAGAACAATATGTGGCAGTGACATTGGTCTAAATGGACTGCTTTATGGTGTGTCTAAGGGTGTGCATTGGGTGTCTATGTGAGAGGGATTACCCAGTTTACTTCCTATCTAATTTGATGACAAGGCACTAGCTTATCAGTTGGTATCAAGATCAGGAAGTAATGGAAATTAGATGGTTTTTCATTTATTGGTAAAAAAGAAAAAATTCAAAAACATTTTGGTAGTATTAAGAACAGATCTGAGTTGTAAAATTTGTGTAAAAATAAACCTGGATTTGTTTTTATCCTTATAATAAAGTGTTAAAACCATGTTTTCCGCTGTTTTTCTGACATCTGAGTACTTTTGAGCCTAAAATGTAAATTAAAAATGATAATTGTGATATTGTTAAGTAAAATAAAAGCATAAATGCAGCTGTAAAATGTTGTGTTTCGCAGTGGCAGTGATCTGAAAGTTTCACACATACGCAAAGTGTACTGCCTTTTCATTTGGCAGAGTCCTAATGAAGACGGTGCCACAGGAGACAAAAGGTAATTTTCATAAATGAACAGCAAACAGACACCACCCCTTTAACAGCCGTGTCCCACCCCACCCCTTTAAAAACGCTATTACTATGTGAGGGGGTAAAACTGATATGTCAAATGGATGCATTAGTGGAATAAACCAATTAATTGCATTGTGAAGCCGTTTGGTTTTCAGGTGTAGAGGCTCCTGAGTGGTGCTCTGATGAAGAAATATTTGTGTGTATGAAAGGGATCAGCAGCGCAGTCATTGTTCGAATTACTCTTCAGATTTACACTTAGACATTCCAACTTCACCGATTCATTCAGGCATTATAAAGATTTCCTCATGTGGCATTTAATAAATCTAATTGCTGTTTTGTTTGGCCACATACAGCAATTAAATGCACCAAAACACGCTAAAGTGACTCAAATGATGCAGTCTTATTTTTAAGTTTCTGAATTTAAATCCTGATTTGATGCATTTTTTCAGTCACAAATATTCAACAATATTGTGGGCTTTAGTGTTTAAGGGGTTCATCAATTTTGACCTGATTTAAATTACTTTCACACATGAGAAATCCACAGGAAGCAACACATTCATGTAATCCAGAGTTACTTCTCTCTCCAATAACTGCTTCACTATTTATTGTTTACCCCATCTTTCATTTCCTTTACTGCTGCTTCATATTAAAAGCATTCAAGAGGGAAAACACAGGACGTCTTTTATTCTGAAGCAGTTATAGGAAACTTGATGTTTACACTGACTGCAGATGGTTATTCAAAATGCACCTACAAAACAGCTGAGAAACTTTGGGCATTTTTCTGTCAGTGGATCATCTTTTATGACTATTTTATTAAAAAGTATGATCGTTAGTAACCAGTTTTGGTCACAGCTTCCCATCAATACTTCTAGTGCAACAACTTGGCTAATATATCATAAGCACTATAATAACTATATTTAATGGACTGTGGTTCATTACAGCACAAGTACAAACAGCATCAATGTAAAGATTTGGATCTGTTCTAAGTATTCCTTCCTATTTTTTACTTCATTTCTACACCAAAATTAGCAAATACATGCTTTTTTTTTCACCAAGACTAAGCCCACTAAAAATAGGCAATTGGCTTTCTCATCACCTGAAGACGTGATAATTTTTTTTCTCATTTGTCATATTTAACGTCACAAGCAGTAAACAGGAAACAGTATTCAGCAGCATATTTACCTTTTACTTCAGTCTCTTTTTCAGACTCAAAGTTGACTAAATGATGTTGGAGGCAACAAACTTTCATTGTCTTCATAAAAGCTACAGGTGATGTAGCCATGTTGTCATGGCATTGTGCTGGAAAAGAGGCTAAACTCAGTGTGTCTTCACACAGGTGTCGTGTTCGCTGATCGGAGCTGGAGTCGATTGATCGTCCCGTCACACTGAAGACAAAATGTCAGTGTGGGTTTAGTGTCAAAGAGGTTTTTAAGACCAGATTTCTTCTCACTTTCTTTTTCTTTTCTCTAATTGTTTTTTAATCAGAACTCTAAATTGCACATCTCTGTTTTTTCTCCTCTGACCTTCCCTCCTCCTTTTCTTCAAAACCACATAAGATCGCCCCCCCAACTCCTCTTCCCCCTCACTGCCCCCCCTCCCTATTGTAAGAACCAACAAGTCTGCCAGACAGAAAGAGGTCAGACTTCTTAGCCGAGCTTCATAATGGTTTCTGAAGAGCAGAGCACTGTGCATTGCAATAATTACCAAGCCGTCGGACAATAGACGCTGCATAATCAGTATGGAGATGTATGCTGTCTGCCTGTCTGTCTGTGCCTTTCCAAAACAAACCAAACACTCACCGTATTCCTGCCTCCTTGGAGTGTGTATTCATTTGCAGGGCTTTTCATTCTCTTTTTGTCTTGCGTAATATTTCAATTTTACCACTCACTACTCAACCATGTTTCTCTTTTGCCCTCCTTTCTTTCTTTTGCTCTTTCTACTTTCCCTTTTCTGCCTCACTACCTTTTCCCAATGTCTTTACACCAAACCTCTCTATCATCTTTAGTGAAGGCGCTTGACTTGCCAACAAAACACCGGCTTGTTCAATTCACAGCAGGGTCAAGAGTTGTCTGTATTTGTGTGTGTCTGATGTGCTGCAGGGTCGAGAGCAGTAAGTCACCACGCACTGGCCCCGAGACAGCAGCACCTCCACACTTAAACCTCCTCAACCTCAACGCTCCCCTCAGATTTCCCCTTCAAACTTGGTATTCATGCATATTCTGCATCTACGTGTTTCAATGCTACTGAATGTATGTCACATTTACATTTATTGAGTCATTCCAAACAAAAAAAAGCTGTATTTCCTTTACATGCAATGTTCTGCATAATGATTATCAGCATTGGCAAAGTATAGAGCAGTGAGGCTCAACCTACAGCACACAGGTTCAATAGGCTGAGATGGTGACGGGTGGTGTTCAGAACATTTTCTAATTCTCAAAGAAAATAAATTGATTCATGCTAGAATTATTTTTAAAACAATCAGTAAATTTTCAATTTTTTTTCTTAGCTGTTTCTTGGAAGGTTGCATATTAACCTGTGTAATGCAATCTGTGCATAGACATTTGATTTCTGCAAAAAGTTCAGCTGACCTGCAGCAAAGATTAGTGACGACAGCAAAGGTAAAAACAAGACACCATAATAGTGGGCAAATCAGTGAAAAATCAACAGATGATTGAGCTTTTATTTCCCCACCTCAGACCTTAAATCACTGTTTAATCTGCCACATGATAACTGCTGTATGTAAAGTTTCTAATGTCTGGCACCATCATGCGAAAAAAATGTGCAAGTTCCAGTGCAGCACTGCAAGATTATGACTTTGAAGACTTCTGATGTTATCACATTAGAAGAAAAACACTGAATCAAGGTCAATGATTTTTCTAAAACTTAAACTTGGTTGCCAAACTTAAACCAAAATCACACTAATGATTTCAGGTTCATGAATTTCCTTAAGATAAACTGCTACTTTAAAATATGCATGTTTTTTTTTGATACTGTGAACAAAAAGAACACAGTGTTGAAAGGATAAACACCTTTTTCGAGCAACTTTATTTTGTAATTGAATAGTTTTGTCATTATTCCTAACTGTAATTATAAAATTGAACTTATCAAGTTTTTTGGAGATATAGAGATGCTGAAACAAAAAAAGGTCGGATGGGGTAACTAACAGGCAGTCAGGTGGTCAGACAGACTAATTTTTGATAGTAACAATAGTTGTAATACCACTGGGAGCACTGGTACAGTACGTCCTTCTAGTGTGTGTGTTGTTTCTGCTATAAAAGCAGCTGATATTTCAAAACAAACTCTTTTTATCTTTCAGGTGTTTTATTAAAATTATTCAACTGTAGTTTGAGTTGTATTTATTTTTGGTGCAGCTTCAATTCTCACTCTCAGTGATGTTTTTTTAAAGGTTATTAAATAATAACAATTGTTTTAAAGTGGTTTAAAACAACTGTTGCTAATGTAACTAATATTATTTTGTCTTTGGACCACCGTTGTGTTCACACACACATGCATAAGCTTGTCCTTGAGTGAGAGCAGAGAGGGAAGAAACTGAGTGTAATACACAACCAGCATGACTTTACATTCACAGATATAGCAAGTAGAATATAATCAGGTCAATGCCAAAGTTTCAAAATTTTATTTTACTAATGAGCTCAATATTTTTAAAAGACACTGCGTATTGTAGGAGTTCATTATCCACTGATAACTCTTGACCCGTCTAAACGTTCTTTTGTCTGAGTGTATCGCAGCTAAACTAAGCATTCGTATTTTCTAACAACACAGAGTCAAGTATCACTGCTGCTGCTCTCTCCGTTATGTTTTCAACCTTTAAATCCGACTGATCTCGAGAACCATTGTCATGTTCCGAATGCGGTGTCAAGCATTTATGTGACAAGTTGAAAGAGAAATATAAAAATGATGAGAGACTGAACTGGACTTTGGACAAACATTATATTCTATAATCCAGATAAGTATTTTAAATGAAAAAAGACAGACAATGTCCTGAGAATGATCATAAAAATTGCCCTCAAATATGCTGCTAAGCAAAAATCTAAATTCCCTGCAGTAACAGAAAAACAGAGCAGAAGAATCAAAGGACGGAGGAACAGCACACTGTGTCCTCTTAGACGCAGAGCTGAGGAATATAAATTGTCATGTGCATGGCAATGCTATTTGGGCCTGTGTTTATTTACATATCAATGCAGAAAGCCTGTAATTTAGCATTTGTCTATGTTCTCATTATGAATTCTCTGAGCGTAAGTGCAGCAGCCTTTCGTGCAGTAAAATAAAGCAAGAAACTTGGACATTAAACTGAAATTATATTTAATTTTTGCAAAGTTTAGATGTTGTACTTGTTTGTTTTAATTTTAGTCAAATTTTTAAATAGCAAAAAGAAATTTAGGGACAAAAGTTTTCATGCTGGTGACTAAGTCAGCATTAACATAGTGTGACTGAAAAGTAACATCTGTTTGGAATCAGTGCTGGTATTAGCAAGCTAAACTGAGTGCATTTCTTAGTGGAAACGATCCACATAAATAAAGATGGACGACATTACAGCACCTCAACCGTCCCCTCCACATTAAAAAATCAAAACATAAATTAAATAAATTTTTCAGAAATACAGTCCATGTCATTTTGGGTAGTTATTTTGTTTTTGTGGTGCACGTTCAAGTGTTTATTTGTCTGATAAGTTCAGCAATTTGGGGCTAAAATGGGGATGTAACAACATGATTGACAGCTGTATGGAAGGGAAGCTCCATCAGCTGATTACTTCTACAGAGACTCCGCCTCCAAATGATGCCATTGGTGCAAGATGGCTTTTTTGTGGGAGGAAGTGGAAACAGGTTGTCCTTCTATTTATGTTGATAGTGGAAACCAGGTATCCTGCAGGGCTCAACTTAAGCCTGAAGCACAAAGTTAACAGCGCTATGGCTCCAGCTGTAATACTGCACATAATTAAAACTATGTAGGGAAACACATCTTGCATCCCTGTTTGTATAAAAACATGCAAGACGATGAATCTTTGTTAATAAATCTTCAATATAATGAAAGAAATAAGCAGAATTCGAATTTCACATTGGATACACAGCTGATTTGGTTCATTGTCACTGTGTTGATAGATCTGTAAACTGCAGGGATGCATGAAGATTTAACTGCATCAAATATGTTTAAAAAATGTCTTAAATAACAGAAATAATCCCAATTCTTGTGTTTCAGAGATGCTACAAATATTAGCAAGAATTCTGGAAGAATATTATCAAGATGTCATCACCGTCCTTAAGTATTTTTTTCGTTTGCAATTTTATGTTTAATTTGTATTTACAAAGAAAAGTTTAAATGTGAACAAGACAAAACAATTAATACTTGGGCTTGTTTCTCTTAAGAGGTACCAATGTCACTAAACTTACAGAACATGTAAATGTACAATGTAAATAAACAGAAATAAAAACCTGTAAAATAATTCGTTTTTTTACTCTCTGGTTCACTTTTTTATTTAGAATTACACACAAAAGAATAATTTCCCCTGTTTCTGGCAGAATCAGAGAAGACTTGAACAAAAGATGACCTCCGTCCAAGCACAGATTTTCTTTTAAAATGATCCAAGAGCAGTTAAGGTATTTGTAAAGAAACATTATGAAAAAAAAAAAACCTCTCAATTCAACTCTTTAAAGTTAGACATCTTCCTTTAATGGAATCAGCGGTGAGGATAAAAAAAACTTAATTAGTTTTTTTTTCCTGCTATTGGTGACTTTTGATTAGACGGCAACAATTTGCATAAAAGGCACAGCATTACTGTTTAGGACCCAACCAAGGTCAGCACCTTCCTATTTATCCTCCACTGCAATTCTTGAAGGGATATTCACTGCCTACCATTGTGAATTTGAAATGAACTTGAAGTTTCCTTGAATACTTCCATTGGCACGAGTAAAGTGTATTAACAGTGTGTTCTTGCGGGGCAGGGAGGGGAGATGAAGATGTTATGACACACACAATCCCACGCTCTGACATACGGCCCGGGCTTCAGTGCCAAGCCTGTTTTTTTTTTTTTTTTTCCCCTTTT
>JAPZDY010000017.1:4488043-4503000 GCA_029783645.1 Ctenochaetus hawaiiensis
TTTTTTTTTTTTTTTTTAAAAAAAAAAAAAAAAAAAAAAAAAAAAAACTGTAGGAGCGAGCAAAGTCTTGATCCAGTTTTTTAGCCTTAGACCTTGAAAATTGAGTTTAGTCAAGCTGGGTCAGCAAGCCAGTTGGGCTGCTAGCTGAGCTAACTAGCTAAGCATTTAACGGGATAGAGGTTAAAATAAGTGTTTAAGACAGAAAATGACTGAAGTGCTGGATAAAGAGCCTGTATGAGAGACAAATAAGAAGAAATTCTCTTGACTCAAATCATGGATGCAAAGTCCAAGAATAAGAAATAAAAATCTGTAAATGAGCTCTGCAAGAAGGTTCATAAGATGGATTTGAAGTTAATCTTAGTTGGGCTGTTCAGATGCCCTGATGTAAGGTAGGGGTTAAGGAGGTCAGAAAAGTTTGAATTGGATTTAATTTCATCTCTTGATCTCTGATTTTTTTTTATTCTTAACTTTTAGTGTCTAAAAAAAACAAGTGCTACACCATGAACCTTGAAGAGTGTGCACCATTATCCCCAATTCAAATGAATATGGTGCCCCACTCTTCTCTATGAGGAGAAAATAATTAGCAGAAACACTTTAAACCCCTGAGAGACAGACAGGATCCTGAAAAGCTTTAAAGAGAGAAGTTAAAAGTTTCAAAACACTCTGACTCTCAAGCTTTAGGTCTTACCAAACTATGTCTGTAGTGTGCTTCAATGAATAGGAACCAATGGCTACCTTGAAGGTTACAATAGCTTCCTACTCTCCTCCCTTTACATCTTTTTGTGGGATTGAGTTTTACATCAATAGTCTCAATCTTTCTTTCTCAAGTGTGTGTGTGTGAACTGTCCAAGTGAAAGGAGAAACATCACTTTATTTGAATCTATACCGTCATAGAAAGAAAAACCCCTCTTTGGGAATCTAAGTCAATCAAATGAAAGTATTACTGTATTAAAACTATAAGTGCAACAACGGGATTGTATTTGATTTTTTTCTCTGGTTGAACTTTTCACCTTTGAGAACTTGACAGTCCTGAAACAAACAACTGAACTCACACACTACCTTGTACCTCAGTGACTTCAAACACACACACACGTACACACACACACACACTGAACTTAATTTCTAATCAATTTCTGCATTTTTCTTCAAGTGGTCTCTTCAGGTAAAAGGCTGAATTGGCCGATCAAGGATTTCTGCTAAGTACTGTACTCTGCTGAGAGGAGGAGAGGGGGTGGACGTGCTGGAAGACAACTTCTCTCTCCACCTCTTGTCTCTCTCTGTCTTTCTCTCTTTCTTCATCACCTTTGCCCACACACACTCACACACCCACGCAATGGCACGCACACACACACACACACACACACACACACACACATAAAGCTCATCCAGGAGGCAATCAAGCTCTTGTGGAAAGGTTGGAGTAGTTCATACGAACGTTGTGCTCTGAGTGGTTACTTGAGTCATGAGGTCATGTCTTCGCCTCCTCCCTCCTCTCACCCCTAATCATCCACCATTACCTTATTCGTCTGTGTGTGTGTGCATGTGCACTTCAGTGTGTTTTTTCTTGCAAACTAAATCTATACATGCATGTTTTGTGTGTGTGTGTGTGTGTGTGTGTTTGTGTGTATGCATGCACATCAGCGTGAATAATGCACGTTTGCATATGAATACTGCAGGTGCGAGCGTGCGTTTGTGTGTTAGAAGAGCATTCTCAGAAAACCGCTGGGGGCACAGAGGTGACGGAGGAAATGAGGGGAGAGAGAAGGAGAG
The DNA here is from genome assembly GCA_029783645.1 of Ctenochaetus hawaiiensis. NCBI lineage: Eukaryota > Metazoa > Chordata > Actinopteri > Acanthuriformes > Acanthuridae > Ctenochaetus > Ctenochaetus hawaiiensis. The sequence continues at coordinate 4,489,814 of JAPZDY010000017.1, forward strand.
ATTAAGGAGGTGACGGGTTGGATGGTTGATGGGAAGGAAGGAGCGGCAGCGAGGAGATGAGCAAGTTCAGGAGGAGACCAGGGGTGAGGAAGGGGCGTGAAGGAGGGATGAGGGGAGCAAGGAGGAGAGAGCTCTTGAGAGGAAGAGGGTGGTAATTACTTGAGTTTCTTCTCTATCTGTCTCTTTGCACTCTGAATGAGTTTGGGGAGTTTGGAGACTGAGAAATTGGTCCTGATGCACCAGTGAAGAAGAAAAAACAATCAGATTTCATAACAAGGCCCACTAATTAGCATGTTCATTAATAAATAAATCATCATTACATGTAGACGAGCTGCCTCCCTGTATTCTGTGAGGTGCAAATAAATCTGAGTCTGTTGCTGTTGTGCAAGAACGGCTCACTGCACCGTAATATGCATGTAACAGGTGGAAGCAACAACTTGCATGAGGAGATATTCAAAGGTACATTGTTTGATAATCATCAGTACCTGCATGACACAATTTTTTTTGTATCTAGGTCACAGATTAAAATGACAAGCGCAAACAAGGCCTTTTCTATTTTGTTTATCATAAGAACTTTTCTGCTATCAACCTGAATTCGTAGCTCTAGTGTTTTCCAGTTAACACAGCAAATACACAAAAAATGTATTGATTAATTTTTGATAAAAAACTTATCTGAGTATGTTTTTTCAGCTGTGTCATTAGAAATAAAACATATTTGGCTTTTTAACTGTTCGTCAGAAAGAATAAAATTGAAGGCAAAACTTGACAATTTATCAATTTTACAGTAGAAAACAATAAGATAATTAACAAACTACACAAATCACACATTAAAAAATTAGTTGTAATCAAACTTTCCGAAAAACACAGAGCCAAAAATCAGAGCATGAGGCCATTCAAGGCTGCCGCTGACAGTAATGATGTATGTGCTAACCTATGTCCATGCCCTTGTCAAAACACTACCACTGTACCAGCTGATGGATGGAAAAATGGACAGGGAGATGGAGACAAAAGAAAGGATGGGTGGAAAGAGGAGAGAGGAAGGAGTGATGGATGGAGGTGGTGGTGAGAGCACGAGATGGAGTAATTGATGGAAAGGGACAGAGATGAGGAGCAGACAGCAGGTGTTGTGACAATGGAGAGATGCTGGCTGTGTGTGTGCTTTGGTATGAAGCTTCCATCAAAGGGACACACACTCTTGTTCCCTGACAGTAAACTGACATTTGTGTTTTTGTGTGAAAGAGAGAAAATGTGTACGTTTGGGTGTTAAAGGGTCAAGAAGGTGTTGAACTTGACTCGTCTTTTTTATGATAAATCGCTCTCTAAATCACAGCAGGAGGAACAAAAGCCCCTCTCATCCGTCTCCTTTGCCTCCAACCTCTCTGTCTTTCTCTTGCTGTTCCTCTTTCTCCTTTACACTGCAGGATCCTGTTCTTTGACAAAGGGCTAAAAAATGAAGTCAAGAGGTGGCAAAGCCTCCAACTGGAGGAGCATCTTTCAGGAAGGCAGGGGAGGCTGACGAGTCAGACAACCAGGGTTTAAAATTCTCTGCTTTCAAAGCTTCACATACAAAAAACTGAGCCTGAATAAAAAAAGAAAACTGTGTTGTAAAAGAAAGTGTAAAATACAGTTTATATGCTTTTTATGAGCCCTTAGTTTAGTCTGTATTTTATCTTGAATAATATTTTGTATTTGGACTAAGATATGTATTTGAATTTAGAATATTCACTGCTTCTGCTTCTTCCTGAATAGCTTTGCTGCAGTCAATGGAGGTTTATTTTGGACTCACAGCTGCAAATGAGCACTAAAAAGCAAGAAGTCAGTATTGAATGTACTACATTAACAAGTCATGGATTGCTATTTTTAACTGAGGTTTGCAGTAAAGCTATCTACTTAGCTGCAACAAAAAGCGACTTAAATTGCCACTTTGAGACAAAAGGCAAAAAATTACAGAAATCTTTCGGAAAGATAAGAAGGAGAGGACAACAGAGGAATTGCAAGCTAATTGCAAAGTATGTTTTCTATGATTTAAGCTAGTGGTAAAATTAGAGGTTATTGCATCACAAAATGTGTTTGGCCACCAGCAGAACTTGCACCCGGTGCACCCAGTTCTGCAACAGAGGAAAAGCAAATCATTACCACAGTTGCAGTGATTCATCCTCTGGGGACCATGAATCTCTGCAGAAAGGTTTGCACCAATCTAACAAGCAAATACTGAGATGTGTCTCTTTTAACCAAAGCAACGAGTTAGACTGGCACTAACATTCATGGAGCCAATTCTCATGTCTAAATATGTCTTCAAGAGCTCAGAGTGACTCTTAAATCGCTCATTTAGTTCAAACATAGTCCTAATAGTACAAAAACCTAAAGGAATTTGATCTACAATGACATTAAAATAGAAAAAAATAGCAGCAATTCTCAGATTTTATTTCTTTTAACTGCTAGATCAATGAAAAGATAAGTTCTGCACCAGAGTAAATAGTGTTGATGTTCCCAACACAGCTGGGAAGATAAACTTCTTGAGGATAAGTGTGCTTAAACCCACTTCATTTCTTTTCCATTCGTCCTCTGTGTCGCGTCCCTGGTGACCATCTCCAAACAATCATCCAGCCTGAGCAAGCATCTCCAAGACACACACTGCATCCTGAGAGCTCCCTCTACCTTCCTGTCTCCCCTAACATGTTCTTTTCTCTCCCGTTCTTCCTGCTCTTTTTCCTCCCTCTGTTCATTATCTCCACAAACTCTCCCTCTCGGTCTGTCACATCCTCCGTGGCCTCCCAGGAGTGTTTAATTTCACTGCGTGTGCTTGTGTTTGCTCTGCAGGGACATTCTTTGCAGCGTCAAGAGTGTCACCTTTTAAGAAGGACTGCAATCAAACAGTGTTTCCCCATTCTTCCACCCTCATCCCTCTCTCTTCTCGTCTTTCCAGAGGATTAACTGTTTGTGTTTGTTCTTCTCGTCCTCTACAACGTGTGGTTGTTCCCTTTTATCCTCTCCTTCATGTCCTCTCTTTTCTCCTCTCATCTTCTCAGCTGATGTGTGTCATCTTTACAGTGTTTGCCAGTTCTTTGACAGTGTTCACTGCATTGTGTTTAGATAAACTACACAGCTATTTAAAGAACATTATGTCGACGAAATAGTGCAGAATTTAACATGTTTTACCTTGTTTTGCTTCCTTAAATGTGCCACTTGAACTTGACTGTTATAATGTTATTTTTTCTGTTTATTTTCTTACATGATTTAACTTCAGGGTAAAAACATGGATGAAGACATGCTTGTTATTTTAATATATCTGCCTCTATTTTAGTCTAATGGCCCGTGATATGATTTTAATGTGAAAATAGCTAAAATTGAATAATATGAAGCGTGGTTTTAAGGTAAAATATTTTTGTTTTTTATGTTTGTTTGCCTTTTTTTAAACTGCAAAAACAATGTAAAATAGAGAGGAGGGTATTTTGTGATTGACAGAGCAGCAGAACAGGATCTCCAGTCCCCTTTGGCTCATTACCGAGTGCTTTAAAAACAATACCACTTCCAGGATTTTTCATCCAATCCGCCATAAAACAATAAGAAAGGAAACGCTCCTTCTTTTTCTATTTGACTTTCCAAGTCACTTGGAAGGCATTATTCCCCCGATCTCCCATTCCCACCGAGAATCACATTGTTCCAGCAAGTATAAATAGAAATCAAGAAAAAGTAAGTTGGAGACACAAACTTTTTTTTTTCCTTTAAAGCGAATCCACTTTATAAAACCATCTTCGTCCGTGGAGTCCAAAACGATAAGCCGGGGAATAAACTTCCACTAATGCTCTTCCATGTTTTTCCTTCAAACGGGCCTTCAGTCGCAGTAAAAAGGACTTCTGTCTTGGCTGCCATTATGCCGTATAGACAGACAGTATGGCACTAAAAAGAGACGTGTCAGAAACCATATGCTCGCTTGAACACAATGGCTCCCGCGACTATCCTCAAGACGACACCGGCAGACACACACACACACACACACACACACACACAAACACACACTCAGGTGAAGGTACGATTTACCATCACATATTAAACGTAAAACTAAAAACTGTCTTCATCTTTTAGAAGGTAGAAATCTGCTCCTCCACTCGTTTGCCTGGTGATTTTACTCTTCCCTCGTTTTTTCTTACATTTTCTGGCTCGCCTGCCCTTCTTTCTTTCCCTTTCTTTTGCCTGTTTGTCTCCCTCTCTTCTCTGTTTTTGTGCCATGCAGTGAAAACAGGACGTGTGTGACAGACCAGGAGGCTCCTCAGCGTCCCCGGGCGCCACGAGTGCACGTGTGTGTTTCTCTTTATACATGTGTGTATGTGTCAGCAAGATAGATGGACACAGCTGTCAGCCTAACACTTCCTGTAGCCTCTCCACTGACCTCGCGTTAACCTGGAAGTATTTCTCATCACCACGGCTGAAGTCTTCCTGTTTGGAGGAGCTCCAGGGCTAAGCAGCTTGCCTGTCTCACACACATGCATGTAGACACACACGCATGTCGACACACAAACGGATTCAAGGATGTAGCCGCGCTTAGAGACAGAAAAAGGAAAAGATGTCGGACACTTTTCTTGTTTGTGTTTCACCTGTTTTCATCAGTTCACAACCTGACCGAACCTTAACCCTCACCTGACCTCCTGACCTGTTAGCTCCAAAGTCCTGCCTGCTTTCTCAACTCTTTTTCCTTTGAAGGAAATCTTGATGCTGCACGATATCGTCCACACACACTTGCAGGAATCAAATCCGTCAAACGACATCCTCTCAGCTGAAGCGGCTGTTATTCCACGTCTAAAACACTGACATGAGAACCTGCTCTTCTTCCTCTCCTTTGAGCAAATAAATTAAAGAGCAACAATAAATGAATAACTAGTTTATGAATAAAAACAAAAGGTGACGTGACCAATATGAATGGCCCTCCGGATACTCAGTTGTGTTTGTATTTTGTCTGCTCAAGTGTGTGCTGCATGCTTATGTCAGTGGGGTTCATGCGCCTCAATGTAAATGTGTGTGGCAGTCTGTGTGTGTTTGTGTGTGTGCATCCAGGGGGGAGCAGGGGTGGAGTGCAGAGCTCCACTCGAGAGGCCTTGTTGGGCGTCGAAGCCTGGGGCTCGCCTGAAGGCACAGCCCGTCTGGAGGAGCCCTTGGCTGGGCAGCAGCTGAATAAAAGATGGGAGGGAAGTGTCAGTCTGGAAGGCCAGGAGCTCGGGGAGGCCCCACGCCTCGACGCTGAAGACAAGCAGATGCTAACTGAGACAGGAAAGAAAAGGAAGAGAGAGAAAAGGAAGAGTGACAGAGAGGAAGAATTTCTATTTGTGTGTATAATTTCACTGTAAGATGAAACTCTGATCACAGAGCTTCAGCTCTTAAGGTAAAACTCCACTTTGGCTTAAGACTAAACATGATTCAACCATTATGATCTAAACTTCTGTTCATTCATGATAGAAGAAGCATGCAAATCCTTTATTTGACATTTAATTTATATATAATTAAGGCATAACTAATTTATATCATTTCAGATAAGAATAATTCTGCAGAGATAATGTTTAACATTTGTTTATTTCAGTGTCTATGGATAGTAAAACAATGGATTCAATTAAGTGAAACGTCAACAGGAAACAGTTGAAATTTGGGGAAATTGTTTGCTCAACGTTACAGAACAGTTTTCATTTTAAATCCCTAATTTTCCCTGTACAGTACGAAACCTCCTCCCTCTGTGCTGTAAAACACTGTACGAGTCGTAAGTGTGTGCTAATGAGTTGAGTGTGTGTGGGCAGGGATGAGTACCGTATGTATGCGTGTGTGTGTGTGTTTGTGTGTGAGTGTTTTGCATTTGAATGGAATCTGAAGAGCCCCAATGTGTTTCACTAGCACTCTGCACAAACGCAGCTAGTGTTTCATAGACAACGCTCACACACTCTCGAGTGCATGAGTGTGCGCGCAGGCACATACGTGTGAGTTCAGACACATTATCAGCAATTACAAATAACAAGGATGTCGGTTGGTTTCACGAGGCACAATGCTAACACCGCTCGCCCTTTGTTGTGCAGGATTTGTTATACAGCAGGGAAATTACACTTAAGAGTTGATATGACAAACCCAAATCAATAAATTAATATCTAGGATATTTATTAGACAACATTAGAGAAGTTTACTTTGCTATTTAGTACTTTTGAAGGAAATAAGCTCTTGTAAGAGGAAAGAAAAAAAATTTCTTATAAGAATTTGGCTGAAAATATGTATTTTACTTCTTGGAAACGATGCCATGATAGGACTGAAATGTAGGTCTCAACGTTTTTGTGCTTGTCTCATCATTTTGTTCCCTTAAACATCACTAGTTGATTTTACTGGCTTGTATCTGTGCAGAGTTCGTCATTAAAGAGGTGCTTTTAACTTCCATGACTTAGGGGGGCGATGTTTGTGCAATTCCTTAAACTCTGAGACTTAAACGTATCCTAGGCAAGCTAGATTGGTTTGTGAAAAATTTCAAAACCCCCAAAGCAGGTCAAGAAACCTAAAGAGAAACAAAGTCTTCAGAAAGTGGAAGGTAAAAGTAGAGTGACTAGATCATAACATGATCTTCATCCAAAAGAACAGGGTCTCCGTTTGAAAGCAAAAGTCAAGAATATTTTCCTAAATCTAACCAAACTGTGACTGCTCAAAGACTTTTACCATGCAGGAGGGTTTTGTGTGTCACACACATGCACCCCGACTCAACAAAGCATCTACATGTAACAATTTTGGACTGAGTTTGTGTTGTAATTGTCAGGAAAATATTAAAAAGAAAACAAGAGCAAAATGGTGGATTTAAAAGACCTCAGAAAAAGTAAAAAAAGAGGAAACCTGCAGGAAAAAACCGAGCACAGAAAGCTTCTGACAAATCGAGTATGAAAGGGAAATTAAGGATGAATGGAGAAAAGTATGAAGGGGGGGGGGTAATAACAAGAAGGGCAAACGACGGGAGACAGAAGACAGAAAGCGATAGAGACCGAGGCGGAGGGAGGAGCACATACTGCGTTAGTTATCTCAGCCTCTCAGTGTTAGCTGATAGAATTGAAGTGTTTAGCATATATGCTAATCATTCACACAGGCACCGGATTATCACTGCGCTCTGCCAAGAGTCCTCTCCCTCCGCCCAATCCCTCCATCCATTCCTCACATCCACTCCTCTGGTGATACCTCACACTTTACCTTTCCACTCATCACCCAGAAATCCCTGTTCTTTGTCTCCTTTTCTTTCCTCCATCCACATTTTTCCTCTTTTGTCCTTTACATTTTGCTCTCTTTTCCTCCCTCTTTCTCTCTCTTTCCCTTTTTTTCAGTTCTTCCTCCTCTCTTTCCCTCTGTATTATTGATGAGCACTCTGGAAGACACGCTGTTCTGCAAGTCGAACAAGACAGCGAGAGTTTTATATCCGATTGACGCTTGCACACACAGTGATCAGCTCAATGCAGGCTAATAATAGATGATTGGTCATCATGGGTGGCGAGCTGAGAAAAGCACACAGTAGGAGTTTAGAAAAATGAATATATTAGAGAGTGAAAGAGGGATTGGTTCAGAGGTGGCGACGGGATGAGAAAGAGAGAGTCGAGGTTTGTTTTCAGCGCGAGGGGATCAAATTCAAGCTCTGAGGTTATCTCGCTCATCCACAGTGGCCGCTGTGCAAATATTTTACTAAAGATTTCATGGCAACACACACGCAGACTGCACTCATGCTTGAGCTTGAGCTCTCCGTGGCCCTGACAACCCACCACACAAACACACACACACACACACACATACACAGAGACACTAACACACACACTCAGGCCAAAGTCCTTAAAAAGCTACAGGATGTATTTTCTGCTCCGTATCTGTCCATCCAGTTGATGTCATGGCTTCCATTTGTGGAAGCGATTTCAGGTCCTTAGCTAGACCAGCGGCCCCAGGGCTAAGCTAAGGGGGGGACGGAGGGAGTAGGGGGGTGTTAACTGCCCTTCAACATTATGGTGGTGGTGGTGGGTGGGGGGGTTAAATGTTCCAGGGGGGGCCAGTGCTGCAGAAGTCGGCCCCTGACTCCGTCCAGGGATTATCGGCATGTTTTGTGTCACAGCTGTGGTCAATGGGCCCGGAAACGTTCGGGTGGTGCCTCTGTTTTAACCTGCAGGAGGTCGGATGCTCGTAATGTGATGTTGTGGTTATTGATTTGAGAGTTTTGATCAACAGAAGCTGAGCGGTCGATTTTTGGTGAGGTAACGGATACATTTAGGGATAAGCTGGGCAAAATTCAATATTTTTATTATGATCAACAAATCTCATTTAAAGGTCAAACAGCAATGAACTGATGTTCCTATTTCCCATTTAGTAAAAATAAAATCATCTTAGATACTGTACCTGTTCTTTTATTAAAAAAATCCTGTTGCTGTAAAGAACGATCAGTGCACCGACCTGCATTTTAAAGATAAATGACCCCTTCAATTACTGAGGAATATATTCATTACCTGCTTTATAAAGATTCACATAACTCTAACCCTAACCCTTCACAAATTGGTTTTGCAACAAAGACGGGCTGGCGATTTCAAAAATTTGTCGAAAATGTCTACAAACATACTTATACCTGATTTTATGTGCTACGCTAACACACATCTTTAGGACTGAATTGCACATATCCTTGATACTTTATACTTTAAGGCTGAATACAGAAAGATGTAAAATTAGTATTTTTGAGCCTTGACTTTACATACTTTTCTTTTTATGTGAAGTTTATCTCACTATTTTTATTGTCATTGATCAAGAGCAAGACAAATTCCTCATGTGTGAAAACCTACTACTGCCATAAAAGATTCTGATATCCAGTTTTCTTAGTACACTTTATAAGTATAACATGCAAGCTTTATATTTTTTTACAATTTGTCTCACTTTGAAATAAGAATATATGTTGAATTTGTTTAATGTTAGTCTTCATTTGATTTTTACATCACACCTATCAATACACTATTGATGCATTTTACTTTGAAAGGAACAGCACCTCGTTTTTCAATTAAAGTATCAGTTTTAATGTTTACTTGTGGTATGCTGGCGTATCAAAAGCACAAACAGACCTTGACCCAGGCTTAGATTCGGTGTTTGTTTTTCTGTTTCTATTACTGGATATATACAGTTTTCATAGAGAAGAAATGGTCAGTAATGTAATTCTACAACATTACACATCTTTGCTTTCCTCAGTCACAACACTGCTGCTGGCTACATGCAGCAATTTAATGGATACACACTTACATACTGATGCATGTAGTAGCCTATATAGAGTATTTATAAATACGAGGATAACTGAAATGGCTTTGATTGCAGAGAATGATCCAGCGTGGGACAGCAGACACACAGACACATTCATTTTTGCTTATTATTCTTCTTTCGTCGCCCTCGGGCTATCTGTGTCTTCTGCGAGGCAGTGTTTCCTTAGACGTCAGCTATAATGGGCTCTGAATGATGTTTATGTATGCTTGAAACACACAAAAAAAACAAACCTTGACCCATTAGTGTCTTTTGAATTTAACGTATCTGTCTCCTGTTCTGCGGTTTGGTTCCTCTCAAGGCTCAACGTTCACACGCAAACTTATTACAGACAGACGTGCGCCGACATACCCTGAACACACACACACACACACACACACACACACATTGCACAGACTCATACACAAACAGGGGAAAAGACACAAACATGTTTTAGATGAGGCTAAAGCCTAGAAATGGCAGAACAGACTTGCGATTTTTGGTCACTTAAGAGCAGAAAAACTGACAAAAATGCTGGCTTATTGCTGTGGGTGGGGGTGTGGGGGGATAGCATGTGGCTGCTCACAGTGAAATCAGCACCACGGACAGCTCAAGTGTCAGCGCCTAATCAAGACTTCATGAAAATTCCCGCTAATTACAACTTGCGTCCAGCTTTTTATCATATTTTTTGGCCGTCAATTTGATCGGTTTTGATATCATCTTACTAATCAAAAGCGAAGCCATTTTTCAGACCGGCAGTTCAGTCCCATGTGAAAGGATGTAACCCTCTCTAACAGCACAGCAGGGTGTCAACACAGGGGGGCTGCAGCGAGAAGGCTGAATCTGGCTTATTTTTTGCAGCAATGCAAAGCAACAGACAAAACACATTCATGCAAGCACACATTTCAAGCAGATCACAACATGAATGAAGTATCTCTACTCTTTAATCCATGACTGTGGGGAGAAAAGATAAAAATAGTTGCAACTGTGATAACTTTTAATACAAAAGAAGACAAAAATCAAGTCTGAACTATCCTCTAAATATCAGCCATTAAGTGCATTTTTCAATACAACTCCCACTGCTAAATATTAGAACTTTGACTTCTTTCATGTCTTTTCCAAACATGAGCGCACTGACAGTTTTCTCTCATCGTGTTTCATGTTTTTTTGGCCTGTTGTAAAATGATGTACTGACTTTTAATGCAGAATCTACAGTTTTCTCTCTCTCTCTCTCTCTATGTCTTGGCATCTCTCACACCCTCCCTGTTCCTCCATCTTTCTGCCCACCATCCCATTTCATTGCTCTCCTTCTCCCTCTCTCTCTCCTTCTCAGCCGGGCTATGTCTCTCGCCCTCCTTGCAGATAGTGGCAGACTACAGCAGGGTCCTGGTGTGAGGTCACAGGCAGCCTTCTTGTAGCATATGGACTCGTTTCCTTCCAAGAAAACCCCAGCCAGATGAGACCACACACACACACACACACTACAGCAACAAACATAAGTATTAAATACCATATAAAGAAAACACACACATGCGTTGTGCGTTTGCACACATGCACACGACCTCAAATACACACTGGCAGAGAAAGTGTGTGAGATTAAAGAAAACCAGAAGCTATCTGATCTCACTTGTCATCTTCTGTGTGACCCAAAGGCTCAATCTACTTTACTTGGAGTAATCTTGGTGTTAAGACACACACACACACACACTCACACACACTCTGCAGTCAATATGCCAGTAATCCACTGAAGATCAGCTGAAGAAGTGTGAGCGCACGCAGAGATACACACTCGCACTTAATCATGTAAGCAAAAACAAAGTGTCGTCTCATAATCTGGCACAAACTCACTGACTTCTTAAAGCACACTAAGCATGACGACACACAAACGCACACAAGTGCTGGCCACCACACACACACACACACACATACTCCAACAGGGCCTTGTAATCTTAAATAAGAGTCTCAAACACACACAGAAGTTAAGTGGTATCGAGTAATCTTTAGCGGGCTTCAGTGTGAGCTCTTGGACACACACATGAGCATATGCAGGAGGACACACACACACACACACGCACACACATACACACACAGAGCTGGTAATCTTCCAGCCAGCTGAAGTGTAATCAAGAAGGAGACAGCCATATGTCTGAGGGTGCTGAGCCTTGGCCCCTCTCCTCCTTCTCAACTGTTTCACTCTCTCACCCTTTTTCGCTTTTTCTCTTCATTCTCCGTCTCTAAATGGTCTTTTGATCTTCTTGGCTCCCCTTTTTTCTTCCTCTGTCACCATTTTTATTTCATTTTCCATCTCAAGAAAAGTTAAGGTTGAGAGGAGAGCCACTCTCGCTCACTTGACACTCACTCAAATGGAATAAAACTGCTTTATACAGGCAGAAATATCTATAACTGGGAACATTCATTCAGTGGGTTAGTGTTCAAGGAATCTGTTTTTACAGTTCCAACCTTATTTCCCCATTTTTCCACGATTTAAACAAATTCTTCTGTCTTTAAAAGATGCAATAAGCATTTAAAACTCAATGCAAAGAATTGAAGTGCATTTGTTTGTATTTATTTGTATCTAGCAGGCTGTTTTTGTGTGTGTTTGTGTGTGTGTGTGTGTGTGTGTGTGTGTGTGTATGTCCCGGTCCCCTGTGTGGAGACAGCTGGTGTGGCAGTGACCCCAGCTGAAGGAAGCCTCATGCTTTTTCATGTCTCCCTTCCCACAATTCCCAGGGCCATTTGGGTCCTTGCAGGTCCTGAGTGTCAGTGCTCCTGAAAACCAGGGCGATTTGTTTTTTTTTTGTTTTTTTTGGGATTGAGCTGGAAAATTCACTTTGTTGGTAAAAAAAAAAAAATGTGCCACATAAATTAAATCAACTCCTCAATAGTCCCTGATTGTGAAGATTTAGTTCAATTTCCATAAAAGCAAAGAGCCAAAATGATTTTCCGTCTCCTCCTTCGGTCTATCCCTCAATCCCCTCATCCATCTCTGTTTCTTATCATCTATTTTTTCCCCTCCTCTTTCAGTCTTTTCTTAATCCTTCACCCATCCGCTCCCCCCTGCCTGATGAAATGACCATATCTAATCCTTTGGTCCCCTTGGGAGAGATGTAACTGTATTAAGACAGCAAATCCATGTCCTTACAACTGCTACAGATGTCTTTCTTTATTATCCCCTCTTTCTCTTTCCATCGCCCTTCCTCCTCTCCACGTCCTTCTCTTAAATCTTCTAAATCTGGTCTTCATAATCTTATGTTTTATTTTCTGAGCTCCCAAAATGGTACATGTATAATCTCACATTATGTTTTTGTGGATTTGCTTTGGTGTTTGTCTTTTGTCTGGTTCTTAATTCCTCACAGTTAAAGTCTGACAATGTTCATGACCCAAAGAGCAGACAGGCCGCTTTTCAGGAATTAAATAAATCTGTGATTTCTCCTTTTATGCACATACAGTGAAACTTCTCAGCGCCTAGGCGTATGAAAGCAATGTAGTTCAACTTCATGCATGATTTACAATAATGTGAGCTGGTAATTTTTCAACTGTGCAGCCTTGATGAAAGTCTGGTGAAAGTAATGGAGTGCATTGTTAGTTTTATTTCATTTATTGAGGACATGAACAACAATTCGTGTAGCAAACCTCTGGGCAACCAGGACACAACAATTTTTACACATATTAACAGAAAACAAGACATTTTTAGAGCCTTAAGCAAACCATATTGCCAAAAAGTCAGAATTTCTGACCAAATACCCATCAAAAGGTACAAGTTGAAACAGATTTAGCTCTGGATGACTCATGAATGTCCTCTGAAGGACTGAAAACGGAAGGCGGAAGCCATTCTTATAGCCTAATGGACAAGATTATTTATTGTATGTTCTCTTTTATCTTGTATTTTATATTTTTGTTTTTATATCTTCTGTACAGTGACCTTGGGTGTC
>JAPZDY010000017.1:4510996-4528496 GCA_029783645.1 Ctenochaetus hawaiiensis
TAGCAGAGGAGGATAATAACAATATATGACTTATTGCCCCCCCAGGTTCAGCTCCTCCTCGAACTTTAATTGAATGAGCGACATTAAAAACTTCGGAGGCCATTTGGCAAGGTTGACTAAACAGTCGTAAACACTAAAGGAAACACTTGAAGCAGGCGACAGGCTTCTCAAAAACCATAAAAAGTGTCCTCTTGCTTTCGCTTTAGGGAGGCAATAATCTAAATGGACTAAGTTCATACTTTTAAAAAATGGACAAATAGCTACCACTTTATAAAGAACAGCTCTGCCATTAAAAAGAATTCACAGCTTTGCAAAGGCATTTCTAAAAGTTTTTAAAGTTTAAATTTTGTTGAGAGTCTGTCAGAGTTGAATCATATTTGTAGCAAATTAACAAAATGTATATGAACCTGATTTCCTCATATCTTGTCTTTTCCCCTCTTTTTCTCTCTTTCTCCTTGTTTCTTAGTCTTAATACCTCCTTGTTTCTCAGAGGTCATGTTACTTCAAACTCAAACTTCTAGTTCAATGAAAGCTGTCACATTGTGCTGTTGCTGTCTTTAAAATCCTGATGTTTGAATGTTTCAAACTGTTTAATTGTTTAATTTTATGTAATGCTATTTTGCACCAATTAAAAGAAAAAAAAAACTTCTATGGGCTGCAGAGGAAAGAAATGTCTGGCAAATTTCCCTCTCCTAAAAAGGCTCTTGATTTTCAAGTTTTTAGAAAAAAATTTGAACAGATTTTTACAAAGATGCCTCAGTCCCATCACACACAGAAATACACATCACTGCTGCTGCAGTGACAGAGAGTGCAAGAGGAAACTTGGATCAAGAACAACATATTTTTAAAAAGGAAAGAAAGGAATAGTCCCACATCCTGAAAAAAATGCAACCAAAATCCATCTCATGTATCTAAAGGCAGGTGAGAAAAGCCGAACTGGTTTCATACAAAAACCGAATAAACAAAAATCTACAAAAAGCTTTTTGCTTCAACTCTGTAAGACAACGTGACAGGGAGATTTATTTATGACCTCATTTTACTATTGAAACAAAATGTTAAACTATTCCTTTAAAGTCTGATTTTCACATAAATGTAGCTATTTTGACATGAAATTTCTTGCTTGAAAATAAACAGAATAATGGGCCTTGCCAATTCTCTCTCTCTCTCTCTCTCTTAATTCTTTGCTGGCTCACTCTCCCTTTCTCTCTCTCAGCATCAAGCCAATCAATCATCATGCCTTTTGTGGCTCTGCTGTCTAGTCCTAAAATCTTACACACACACACACATGCATAGATAGACCCGCACACACACACACACAGGCATGTACACATATACAAAGGCATGCACACACACTGTTTCTGCAGCTCCTTTGTGCTCCTTTAACCTTGAGGTCTGTGAGCGCCCAACTGTGATAATCTCTCAGACTGCCTTCATTACTGTTATAGGACACACACACACACACTCACACACACACAGACAAGGATCAAGGAAAAGCACATACATCCAACACAACCACACCTAACCTTCCCCACACACACACACACACAGAGGCCTGGTAAGAGGTGGAACATTTAAAAGCCATCTTTTTTTTCTCACTATTGACTTGGATCAGCATTAGGCTCATCAGATAGTCAGGGCAGTACTGTGTGTGCATGGGTATGCATGTGTGTGTGGGTGTGTGCGTGTGTGTGGGGGTGTGTGTGTTATTGGCTGTCCTCCCCCTAACTGGCTAGACGGACACAGCCTCCAGGAATGTCAAACCTCCAACCTGCATTCTGATGTGGGCACCAGCAGTCACTTGTACACCGTCGCCTGCCGTGCATTAGTGTGTGAGCATCTTTGTGTGTATGTATGTGTGTGTGTGTGTGTGTGTGTGTGCTTCATCTTTTGCACAGTTGTGTGAGTGACAGGCCCTGGGCGTCGCTGTAACCAGACAGGTAGTGAAACAAAGTGGAGAGATGGGGAGGAAACTTCCAACAAAACATCATTAGCTAACGTGTGTTTGGTGTGTGTGTGTGTGTGTGTGTGTGTGCATGTCTGAGTGCAAGCATGCGTGTGTGTCTGTGTGTGTGCATGTCATTCTCACAAAAAAAAAATCTTTTATATATCTGGTCAAAATGCAGACAAAATTTAAAAATGTTTGACTTTTCCTCCTTTTGTGCTTTTATGCAGGTGCAAATATCGGCGAGGTTGGACTGTACGGTGTGTGTGTGTGTGTGTCTGCCCTTTAAGTGCCAGTGACAGTGGCTTGGCATGCGATCTGCCCTGCCAGTCAGTCACCCTGCCGTTCTACCTTTCTCTTTTATTCGCACTTTTCCTCGCCTTTCATCCCTCTGTTCCCTCTGCGACGCAACCTGTGGTTTTGGAGAAAGTTTTGAATGATTGATTCTTTCATCTTTTCGCCAGCGTGTGTGTGTTCATGTGTGTGTGTGTGTCAGTCTCAATCAATTGTCTTGTCAGGTTGCTTCCCTGGTCTTTCAACACTGCTGGAGTAAAAAATAAAAACTTGACTTTGTCTACAAGTTTCTATTGTCAATTCAGAGATGAACAAAAAGTCAAAATAACAACCGATGGTATTATTAAAAATCAAAATTGAAGGCGCTGGAAGGCTGTGACCTAAAATTGCAGAGAAAAGCTTACAAAGACTGTGAGGGCTCCTTGATTTTGGTAAAACCAGAACACTTAAAGTAAAAGTATTAATCGAACTTCTAGTTTGGGTGAAAGTTGCAAAAGCACTTTTCCTCCAAATCAAATTCTTCCACATTATATTGAAGTTATTGTTGGAGGCTCATGGGGACATTAATGCACAATATGCAACAAACATGATGACCATGGCAATAAAATAAGCTTCATTTATGTGAGGAGCACTTGGGTCAGCGCCATTGTGCCCTTCATCTATGTGAGAGAAGTCACAGGGAAAAAAAATAACGTACAATAAAAGCCAAAGAGAGCAGCATAAGAGCAGAGAGAAAATTAAATTTCTCAATGCAATCAAATCCTTCAAAAGAAACCTCTGTATAGATATAGTACATCTATTATTGAAACTTCATTCAGATTTACTTTCTGAAGTAAGGAGGGCAGCAGTGAACACATTTTCTTTATTCAATGCAAACAAATCATTTGAAACTCTCTTAACCGCAAAGGCAGAAATGCCACAAAGACACATTATTAGTTTGTCTAAGAAACACTGCAGCAATGCTTGTTCACAATGATCCAAAGCACTGAGGGGGTTTAATATTTGTGTTGGTGTCAAAAAGAAATCACCTAACATTAATTTTATATGTATAGAAACAAATTGGACAATGCCTCTGCAAAAACTCAAGCCACAGCATAAGAGATACAAACAGGACTTACTGCCTTTGAGATATTAACTACAAAAAGATGCCTCTTACAGCAAAAATAGAGCTCTATCTGACCTTAGGAACCACAGCAGCATCCAAACAGACTCAAGTAATATTTGCAGGTACTTTTACAAGCTGGTTTCTGCCCTGCAGTTGAGCAGCAGCAGTGACTTTTCCTCTGTGAATGTTGGTTTGATGGCTCATTCAACAAGCAAAGGTGGACAATCAGATGTGCGTCCATGTATGTCAGCAAAATAAAATTCTTTCTCACTAGTTTTTCAGTTTAAAAGCTGTCTGATTCAATGTGACTGTCCGCTCTATGACAGAATGCAAACATTACTCTTTTATGCACTTTGATTTCTTGTATAGATAGCAGGTCTCCATCGACATGGACAGCCAGCTGATGGTATGAAACAGACTGGATTTTCTATTTTTCTGTCAGGAGGTGGAAGGATTTCACTAAAAAACAGAATAAAGTTCTATTAATGTGTAATTTGGTTCAATGTATCAACACCTGACATGCTGGTTCAAGTAGAAGCCATGCACCTTATTACTTGTGACTGGCCTCACCTTTTTTGGTTTCTCACTGCTGGCTTTGAGCCTAAAAACCACTGCTTTTTCTGCCAGTTCCCGCAGCTATACCTTTGGGAAACAAGGGGCCTCAGTGTGTCTTACAAAAAAATCTATTTAACTTTTTTTAAATGGATTCATGAAACACCGTGAGTCCTGACTAAAGAGGTCGAGGATGTGTCAGTGAGCATATGTTCTCAGAAAAGGCATTTGGTTGGTAATTCTTTAATGATAATATTTGTCACAGGTTGGACCCGCCGAGGGAAAACGATCCTTGCAAACAAAACTAACAAATTCAAACTTGCTCTAGTATTTTATGAGCAATAAAAAAAAAAATTAACCATTTGAAAACTTGGTTTGAATTGGTCATGCAACCTTTTTACAAGCTCAATCAATTTAAGAGAAAAATGAGCCAGCTTCCAATTCATGGCTAGATAAAACGAGTTCACATTATGAGAAATTATTTCAAAAAGAAATAAAAGACAAGGTAATGACCTAGACAGTTACAATTGGAGAATCAGTGAAAAAAAAAAAAAAATTGCAAGAAGAACTGCTGTGAGCTTGGCACTACTGATGGGACTTTCTTCTGACTTGGACGAAAGAGATTTCAATTAACTTTTTTATATCCCAAGTTTGATTGAGAAACCTCTTCATCTCTTCATCCATTGAAGAAAAAATAATTAAATTTCTCACCTGCAGCCTTAGACAAAAATCTTCTGCTAAGTTTCTCCACCTTTGGAACAGCATTTAAAGCCGTATAAATGAAGCTAGCATATACAAAAACATGTAAAAACTGAGTGTGAGTGAACGGAGCCAGTTCAGTGTACACGTATTTAGACACAAAACGAAAATCTTTTCTCAATGCCCCGACAGCATCCTTGGAGAGATTTAATTTTCCCTCAAGTGCCTGCCTCCCATCTCTTAAAAGTATGTTGTCGCTTCTACACAAGGTTCCCCCACTCGGAGGATGCGTCTCTCTTCAGTCGGAGTTCAAGTGTCTAATCTTCTGTGTCTCAAGGTCAGCGTTTGTATGCACTCTTAAGGGTCTTGATTCAAACAAATGAGAGAAGAAAATTAAACGGAGGCAATGCATGAAGTGTTGAGAGTGTGTGCAAGCATGAATGCAAATTATTGTGCGTGTGTGTGTGTGTGTGTGTCTGAGCGGAGTCGGTGGAGGCAGAGCTCAGCTGCTCAGGTCCCGGGCCTGATGGGATTGAGCGAGGGATGAAAGAGAAAGATAAAAGACGGGGAGAGAAAAGGTGAAAGAGGGAGACCGATCACTGTGCCGAGCGGAACATTGTTCTCTTGATCACAGTCAGAAGGTTGTGTATGTTTCTGCCTCTGTTCAGCACAAAATATATGGATGTTTGCATTAATGCGGCTCTGTGACTGCGTTTTATTGTTTTTCTGGGACATAAAGGTAATTGCAGCTCCATAGACAGAATTCCTCCGGCTGCAGACGCCACTCTCAGGCCTGTTGTATCCCAAAATCCAAATTCTGGGGGAATGTGGTGATGAAGACCTGCATCTGTAGCTTCAACATCTGCTTCTAACATGCAAATAAAGCTTTGCACAACAGCAAACATTCCCATGTGGTTGAAATGAGGAATGTGAAATGAAGGCTGCAGGCTGCAGTTTGCATTCATTATTGTGTAAATCAAACAAGAAAATATGTATTAAATGATTCACACTGACCTAATCATGTTATTTGGTTAGAAAACTATTTTTTTTTTCTCATTTTAAATCATAAAAACTCATCAAGGACTTTTGCCATCATGTCATGACAGTGCAGGAGCTCGAAAATGTAAAATAAAAAAGTTCTTACTTACTTAATTGATGTAAAACCTGAATTACAAGAACACTTTGATAAATAGTGAGCTGAAGAGAGCAGGAGGGGCTCGTTTTCATCCCCGTCATCCATCCATCCCTTCCTGCTCTGCACTTTTTATCCTCTGTTCCCTCACATCTATTATTCACCCCATTTGGCAGCCAGGTTCACACCTATTTAAACCTCCAATCATGCTGTGTCTCCCTGCCTTCATCATGTCCTCCTCATTTTACCCACAACACTCTTTCATGAATTCATTTTTCTCTGTCCGACTGCAGCGTACTGTAAGTCCCTTTTGTTTTAACAGTTTTAACATTTTTGATCAAATGTAACACAACACTGATTATTTAAGACAAATTACTCTTTTCAACACCTACTCAATGAGAAAAAACTCTTTCAGACTTGTCCTAAAGTTTCCCTGAGATACTATTAGTTCGGAAATAGGTTCACATTAAGCTTTTTCTGAGAGTAAAAAAATGAAAATACTTCCATTAAAGCAGAATGAACAGTCCGACATTTGTCTTGCTTGTCTATTAGCAACATTCTCACACTCTCCTATCAGACTCTCTCAAGAATTTGTTGTCTTTGCGGCAGAAAAACATGTTGCACAAGCCTACAGACACTTCTGCGGGTTAAAATAAACGTCCTGAACAAGACTTACACTGTAAACAAGATGACAAATAACCCACAATGCATCACTCTCTGTAGAAGTCAATGCTACATCAGTAGTTACTAAATCCTACGTGTTATAGATGTATTTATGGTGGTCTGTTATACAAGCAAAACACTGACTGAATTTATTTTGTTCCTGAGGTTTCTCTTATTTTCTTAATGGTTTTTCAGGGGGAGGAGTTTATTTATCAGTTTATTAATCTGTCTAAAGACAGGGGTTGTAATACGCCACACAGATAGTAAAACCCCTTGAGGCGAATTTGTGATGTGTGATATTGGTTCATAAAATTAGTTTAAATTAATTGTCTTTTTAAAGGATTTAATACTGCTCTGCTTTTCTACATAAATTTTTTTTTGTCTTGTTTTTAGGCAGATATGCTTTTAGACAAAAGATGATATTTAAATATTTCCTTTGCCTTGATGCAATTACAAAAAAGTAGTTGTGCATAAAATATCCATATCCATGTCCATGAATATCCATTTTAGACATGGTTAAGCTTATATCTGGTTCCTTAGAGAACAAACTTTATGCGAGGACTAATTATTCTTTTCTATGATTTAATGATACATTAAAATAAAAGCTTGTATTGTTAATAGTACAGTAATGCTCCACATGCAAACCTTAATCCCCTATAGCTGAAAGTGTCATCAGTCAGGAAAACCCTGAACTGATCACATTTTTTCAGCTGAATAAATGCACTTTTGTTACACTTTGTTCAGTACTTATGTGATTGTATACATGTGTGGCAGGTAATAAACTTTGCAAACTGATCCTCAAACCACAAAACAGACTGCGATGGAAGTGTTGGAGGGTGACGCAGGGCAGAGCGACTCGTGTCCGTCGGCTCCTCTGATGCTTCAGCTGCGACTGTGTGAAGTCGTCTAAACCACTTTTGAACCAGACGGTGGTAAAACCTCCTCCGCTGTCGGCCACTGTGATTGGCTCTTTGGCTGACAGCGCTGTCAGCAGCTCGGCAGGAGAGACGCTCTGTGGGAATTTAAAACTGAGCTATGAGCAAGATGCACAGAGGATGTTTCACACAAAAGACGACAAAAAAAGACTTCAACCAACAGCAAAACCTTCAAACTGAGCATCCAAATCTGTTTTGACTGAACTGAAGAACCATTTTCTAACCATCTTAAACTCTTTACAAAGTCATTATTCCCACCTGACGGCCAAACGGTCTTTATATCCTCAACACAAGGATGTGCAAGCGAACACACCCTGAGAACAAGTGGGGCATTATTAAGTAGTGACTCAGACTGTTTAGACTCACAGCTCAGGAATCAACAGATCACACAACAGTGTTTCTGCTTGCACACACACTACACTGGTCCCATCTGCTAAAATAGGGTATTACATGTGAGTGTGTGTGTATATGTGTGTGTGGCTCGCTATATAGAAGATATAAATGTAAAGAATAAACACTCATTTTCCCTTGTTTTTTAATCTCTCAGCTGCTCCTCTGAGGGATAGATTTTAAAATCAACTGTTATGTTAACTGATACAAATGTGTTGGCATGTCAAAGTGACACACACACACACACACATCGATGCATTCATATTCAGAGCTAACACTAGGTTTTCCCACATGTGCCGACTCCAGATGGCCTCAAAGAGACAAGGGGTAATGCCAACATCACACACGCACATTTAAGCGTGCACACATACAAAGTAATGACCCACCCCTGAGACCCCTCTAACCAGGTTTCATGCAGGGATCAAAAACAAAGTCTGAAAAAAAGGAAGGCTAAATCAAAAACGGATGGTGCTGAGGGCTTTACAGAGGAGACAAAAATTACCTCCCTTACAATAAGAGGAAAAATGGAAAGATCTTTGTGACGGCATCAAAGCAATGCCAAGAGCGCCTGCATGTGGGGCTCACACACTCACACAAAAAACAACACACATACACGAGAAAGACAATAAATGTCAGGTTGGCTTCACCTGAGGAGGAGGTTCGCTCATAAAAAGGGAATTCCCTCGCAATTAACCTAATTCTTTAAAACTAACGTGTTATTTCTAAAATGCTTAAACTGACTCAAATATTTACAAAATGTTTTTTTATGGTCAAACACTGCGGCGATGTTTCTGTCATGGCAGCTTGGGTGTGGCCCTTTAACACATGAGGATGAATTTAAACAGTGAGATGACAATAGCATGAGCAGCTCCCTGTGTCATGCAAACGCTCATCACACTGAAAATCACATGATCACAAATCATTAAAATATGCTATTTTTATGATTATTTGCAGTTTGTCCTGCAGGAAAAACATCACAAAGCGAAAGCATATAGAAATGAATGTGGGCTGAACTCAATTCATCTGCCTCAGTTTCAGGGTCCTGCTATTGTGTCACACCGTCCTGTCTTTCTGAGCCATTGTTCATATTATTCACAACACCTGTGCTTCTCCTGCTATGACTGATTAAAAAAAAGGCTTATTAGTGTCTCTCAGTCCAACATCAGCTTCTCATTCATTCAGATCTGAACACTTCTGGACTGTACACTTATTTCTTAAGGGCGAAATCTGCAGTGAATGTGTTTAAAATGAATAAAATGTGAGATTAAACTCAAATAAAATGGTGCAACATAAATATAGCAGACTATCTCTTGAATACGCAGCCCCTGACCCTCTGTTACTGCAGTTGCTCTTGTTTGATCAGGGAAACTAAGACATTTCCCTTTTTTTTTTGGTCATATAAAGACTAGACCGTGATGAAAAAACGTAAAACAGTGTAATTTACTCCATTTAAGGTAAAGTTAATGAATCCATATTCATACTTGAGTGAAATTAAGTGATTCTTATCAGTGAAATTTAACTGAACTATCAAAAGGGAAAACTTTGACAGGTTTGATTGTGTGCATTATTAAAGCACACAATGTCATTTTTTTTTTAATGAAAAGTCACTGCGAACAAATCAAACAAAAGACACGGTTTGATGAAGCAGTGTGGGATCATGGGATTTGTATATCTTATTGTTAAACAGCCACCTCTGCAGATGAAAGTCTATCTGATGTGACTCAGGCAGAAATGTTAAAAGATGATCATTAAAGTCTGTATTAGGTTTTTCAGTTTGTAAACTAAATATAAAATGATAAAACCCTACGTCATATCTAATATTTCTTTTCTTTGTCTAGATTAATTCTTTTCTGTTGCAGCATAAAGGTGAATCTTCAACTAAATTCCGCTGGCTTTCACCGTCTTTCTGCTCTGCTCTCTGCTCTTAGTATTGAGAAAATCTTCAAGATATGTTGTCCCTCGCTGGACCCCGTAGGAAAATGACTTACTCATCGTAGGAGCGCTCTGACCTTTCAGAGCAGGTAAATCAGAGCAAACATTAAATGACAGAGCTAATTGTTTCACCCCGCAGTCCATTCTGTCTCTCTCATTCCTCTTTACTTCGACCAGTCCCTTCCATCATTTCTTCTAATTTCTCTCAATTACTGTCTCCTTATACTCTCTCTCCAGTGTGTGTGTGTGTGTGTGTGTGTGTGTTGGTGACCTTCCTGAACTGTACGGCCATTTATGGAGATTAGATAAAGTTGCCTCTTGTGTGACTCGTTGGCATGCATTAAGCAGAGAACAACAATAACATACACACTCGCACACACACACAGACGTGCGCATGGAGACCATCTTAAATCGGGGATATAGGGCCAAATTAAAGGTAAAAGCGCTCTTGGTTTTTCTTCCTTTGTGAGACATCATCTGTTTTTCAAAAAGCCATGTTCAGTGTCCTTTTCCCCCTCTCTAATGGATTTTTGATTTTTCCAGAGCATGCAACACAATTAACTCGTCTTTCTTTTTTATTAATGACACATTTACTCTTTTCTTTTCCCTCGCTGTTGTTTATTCTTGCACTAAATTGGACAGCCAAGAGGTCTTAAAAGGTGCATGCTGTGTGTGTAGGTGTGTGGCAGTATGTGTTAGTTCAATATGCTTAGAGCTCATTATTTTGGGGGTTTTTATTTTTATGAAAAACCTAGAAATTTATTACATTAAAATTTAATAAAAAGCAAAACAGTGACGCAAAAATCAAGGTAAAAATCTGATTTTTAAAAATACCATTTGCAGTCAAGATACGGTGGCTTTGCCATTCATTGTTTTTAATAACTAAGAGGAGGTGGTGCATAATCAGCTGCTTATAAGCATTTCCTCCCCATTATTTGTTCTTGCTATTATTATGAGCATTTATGGGCACAAGAAGGTCTTGTTTAGTATAAGCTGAAGTAAACAGTCTTTTTGCAGAAGCAAATATAAGCATTTCAATGGTTTGGAGATAAAATCCAGGAAAAATCAGTTCAAATTTGAAAATCTGTTGGTATTTGTTGATGTCAGTTAGTTTAAACTGGGTGTTGTAGCTTATTAGGGTTGCTGACATCCTCATCCATCCCCAAAACATGACAGCAAATATGAACAGAATGTGGAAATGTTTCTATTTAAATATGTTATTTTTGACCTAATTTTGAAAACAGTAGGCTGCAATTTTTAACATGAGGTTTTGATCAATTTTATTTATCAAAACAACCATTCCACCTGCTTTATTATCACGAGCATGCAAAAGCAACACAAGACTCAAACATTCACCTGCTTTTTGCAAAAAGCAGTTATCAGTGAGACGATGCCAGTATCTGACACATTTATAAAGATGTATAGAAACAAATTAAAGATTGTAGGACAGCAACCTCTGTGCAACTCGCACTGGCACAACTGAAATCTACATACAAACAGCCAGACCTTCGTCCCTCTCATACACACGAGCCAAAGAGGAAAAGTGCATTAGGACAGTAAAAACAGGCAGCATGAGAGCTGAAATCTCTGCAGGTCAGTCACTTAAAGCAGTTTTTAGCTTGAAAAGAGCTAATTTGCTTTGCTGCAAAATGCTTCATAAAGCACACATACACAGTATGTCTCCATATGTAGCACTGCTTGCGTGCTCCTGTCTCTTGGTTTCAGTGTGTGTGTGTCTCTGGTATTGGCAGTCCTGCGGGTGCTCATGGCCACAGTCGGTGTGTGTGTTTCACAGTTAGCTGGTGAGGACGCTGACATTGTCACGCACTGAACCACACGTCAAGGTCAGAATACATTCGGTACACATGTCACTTCTGTTTTTATAGACAGTATTTAAAAAACAAATGAGTTTCAGGTAAATTTTTATCAACTATGAACTCTCATCCAGCCTGGATTTTCACTGCTTGTATTTCGAACCAGAGTAACTGTGCAGACGCTTGTGAAACAGGATCCAAACGCAGTTCCTGGGGTTGGTTTGTGCCCAACACAGAAGAACCCCTCTGCTGCATGATGCACATTTGTTTTGTTTTTTTTCAGACAACGACAAAAAACTTTCAGTACTTTAAGTACCAGCTTCTCCTAAATGTTTTAAGTCTTTCCACCTGCTTCACACTTCGCTCTTCAGCACAATGCTTCACTCTGGCCTTCACGTTCAAGAGTTTTCGTCTTCATATGCTGCTTTATTATTCGCCCTCCTCACCAACAAACACTTGCACTTGGCTCTTTTGTCCCTTCTGTCTTTATTTCTTGTTTCATTTTCTCTTCTCGTCTTTCACCGTCCTTCGCACAGATTCTGTTTACCACCAGGTGCAGCTCAGTCGCTCTCTGATATCAGAGCTCTGCCGCACAGAAATCTACCAAGATACTCACACCGAGACACAGACACCAAAATAAAAATCAAGCAGAGCTTTCCTCCTGGGTCCATGTCCCACTTCCTCGCCAGGCTGAACATGGCCATACTGCCGCCGTGCAACTGACGGACTTCTGGCACGGAGCGGCAGAGCGGCGGACACAAAATCCCTCTCAAGGAGCAGATGCTTGCTTCCTCGTGACATATGCCCCCGAGATGGAGCAGGGTGGAACTGGAGGGGAAGGCAGGGGATGTAAGAGGGGGGAGAAGGAGGGTGTTAGTCTGGAGGAGCAAGGAGAGAGCAGAGAGATGACGACAGGATAGGAAAAAAGGGAGCAGAGGGATCTGAGGAGGATTCTTCGGCTGTTTTGTGTCAGAAATTTGTTGCTTTTTAGAAATCATGCTACATGTTTTTAAATCTTAATTCAAAGCATGTTTCGCCACTGTGACTGTGAGTCAAACGATGGATTAAAAGTCAGACTGCTGGTTTTATTGAAGAGGAGGATTTAAAGAAAAGCTCTCACTTTCTAATAAATCAGAGCCAAGAGGCTGCGGCCAATGTCAGAGAGTTTAAAAGAGAGAATAGAGGAGAGCCAGAGGGGAAAGTGAGCTCCTTCTCAGCTGAAGATGAACAGATGGTGTTTGGTAGTAAAAGTGGCGATACAGAAGGATGAGACAGGATAAGGCGAGAGAGGAAAGGATGAGGGGATTTCAAGAAAGAGTTTCCACATTTGTATCGAAATCGTCACTGTTTCTCTTTGCATCATTTTAATTTTACTTTAAAGGATTAAAAAGCCTGAGACATAATAACTCCTATACAAAAGCTCTTTCTATTATTTGTTAACACGCTCATTCTAGGTCTTTTAATTTGTGACAACATCAGCAAAAATTAAAAAAGGCAGAATCAGGACTAAAAAATGTAAATTATCAGATTAAAAGCAGCAATAAATTATGACTATAAGTGGTTTCCTCTGTATATGCATTTGGAGTTAAGATAAGGAAACATTATACAGGTTACTTTAAGCTTCTGCTGCCTGTTTAATCTGTTTGCACAATTCAATGCTGTGAATTAATCTGCCTGCTCCACTTCCTTTTGTCCTCCTTAAGTTTGCCGTCCTGGAGCTAAGAAGCACCGGATTTTAACCGTATTCTGCCATTAAGATGCGCAGTGAACCTTGTTTCAACTGTTTATCACTAGTCACTTTGAATTAATTGGGATATTTTTCGAGAGATGGGGAATGCACATGAAATGAAGGGTCATGACTCGTATTCACAACCAGAATGTTCCATCAGTGGCTCTTTTCAAGACTTCACATTAAACTGGCCTTGGTGTTTCAAAGACGGAAGAAGAAGTAATAATCATATTTTCATGTTCGACCTCAAAGATTCGGCCATCACAAAAACAACACATACTCTCTTACTTAGCTCTTGTGGTATATAGTTATGCAGGAAGTATTGGTTTTTATTTCCTTGGATTGTGAAATGTTCATGTGAGATTTTTGCTGCTTTCTAAGAAAAAGGATCGGTGAAATTGCATGTTTGCTGCTCACAGAGTCAAACAGGACTCAAGAGTCTGCTGTCATGCTGGTCTATGAGGATTTAAGCTAATGATGTTTGATATTTCCAATGATTTTCATGGTTATCACCTATAGCTTTGTGTGTTAGCAAACTAACGTCCTAATAATTAAACAATTATCAATGAAAATTTATTTCAACAGTATTTTATGGTTGATTTTGCAGAGATTTGGTTATAAACAGAAGAAGTGGACAGGTTTATCTAGTT
Source organism: Ctenochaetus hawaiiensis (assembly GCA_029783645.1). Lineage (NCBI taxonomy): Eukaryota > Metazoa > Chordata > Actinopteri > Acanthuriformes > Acanthuridae > Ctenochaetus > Ctenochaetus hawaiiensis. The sequence continues at coordinate 4,524,834 of JAPZDY010000017.1, forward strand.
TTACTGAAATAAAAGGGCAGAAAATCCCCAAGTTGATAGATCTCATTTTGAAGGAAGTATCATTGATCGTGCAAGATTTTAATAGCAATTCCTTCAATACTTGTTGGGAGGTTTTACAAAAACCAAAAAGGTCAACCTCATGGTGGCGCTGAAGGAAAATGAGAGGACCGTTAGAGCTCCATTTAGCCTGACACACCCAGTTTATTTTCAACATTCAAGGCGCATAATCAGTGACACTGACCAAATGCTCCATAAAGAGACCTAAAACCAATCAGAGCAGTGAAACATGGCGGCCTGGTCACAAACGTTTTTAAAATACAGCTTAACAGTAGACCGCAATGAGTGTCTGAAGATTTGAGCAAAAAGCCACAGCGGATGCTACAGAATCTTGATTTATATTTGATCATCAATGCATCATTTCAGGCACTCAGAAAAAAGCAAAATGTGAGATATGATTTTTAAAATCTGGACTGATAACTCTCATCTTATCAGTCCCCACCCTACACTGCTGTGTTTGGCCCAATAAGGCCAGCAAATAAACTATTAACTCTGCAAATTAAACTGGTTCCCAAGATAAAATTCATGCATTGAAGACAATCGATGTTTGCACAAAACTTTATATCAGACCGTCAAATAATGACGAGATATTTCAGTCTGTACCAAAGTGAAAACTGCACCAAAAAACAAACCAGCGGCAGCATCGTAACTAGTCATAGACAGAGACTTCTGGGTAACAGAGTTATTTAAATGCCTTTTTTGTGAGCATCTAAAATAAAAACAACATTGTATTTAAAGAGATCAGAAAAATCACTTAACTTAAACTAAGAGTAAAAGTTTTGTAGTTGAGTAATTTTGTAATTGAGGTCACACAACCTTTTTAAAAAATGTTTTTCTTTCTCTTTTTCTTCTGGAGTTTCTCGGCCATGCACCCTTAATCTCTGATTTTCTTTTCCTCTCGTCATGTTTGTACGTCGCTTGTTTTGTGTACTTTAAGGCAACACACACACATACTTGCTCACACAAACACTTCCACAACCAATACAGTCGCAAGGTGAAATCTTTTCATTAAAAACAAACAAACAAGCAGAGAACACACACACACACACACACACTTATGGAGCACCATAAACAGCAATTCTAAGTCTCTAATTAATACACACAAGAATTTAATTAACGGCTATTGATAAGCTTCGTCTGTCTTAAGGACATGTTTGTTTGTGAATATGTATAAGTGTGTGTGGGGTGCGGCTCTGTGTATCTTAAGGACGCGCTCGTTATGCAGTCATTATACGCTGATCTTCTTGATTTGTCAAGCGTGAAGAGGAGAAGCGCACGCACACACTCATGCAGTGTAAGATATGAACGTGGCGTGTTGACGGATTAGACGGGAGTTTTTAATCATCTTAATTAAGCCTAATTGTTATTTGTTGAATATGTGGCATTTATGAAGTTCACAGGAACACAAAAGCACATTGAGTACTAATTAAAACTCAAGAACCACGTTTTTATTACAAGAATCTGTTAAGGAGCGAGAGATGTTGAACAAAAGAGGCGAATATATGAGGAGATGCTGAACGAGCACAAACATTTCAACACTGAAAAGAGTCTGATTCTGAATTTGAGGCCCTTTTTCTTTCATCACACACATGAAACTGATTGTTCAACTGTGAGAAACATTATGTGAAACTTTCACTGCACAAAGAGACGTGACTATGAACATATATGAACATATGCACCTATTTGTTTACTGCGGTTTTTAAAATACTCCAATAATCCTACGCAATCAAAAATCTAATCTAAAGCAGTTTTGTAGGTTTAGATGGTCTTGTACTCAGTCTTCTCCTTGTGATCCAAGACAGGAACAGACTTTTCACTGCTGGGGTAAAAGGATGAAACTGACTAGATGTGTGTTTTCACATTTTGAATCTTGCTGAGTTGAAATCTCTACAAAAAGCCTTCAGAGATCAACAAATTGCAGTTTAAGAAATGCAAACAGAGAAATCGGCTTCACAAACTGGTCAATGTGTGTTAAACATGTACTGATCACTGAAAACAGTTTCCATTTTTGTTTAATGGCATATTTTTATTATGTTGAGAGTCGAGCGTTTAGGGCCACCAAAGCCAAAGTTCCAGTTTGTTTTGCCTCAGAAAAAAGCAGTGAGGCCTCATGACTCTTTCACATGTTTCAGTTGTCTGTAATAGGCTGCTGAATAAATTGTTAAGACTAAAAGAGGTAAAACTACCCACTTTTCTCTAATTCAAGATGTTCCAGCTTCCAGGTTGGAAACTATGATGTGAGGTAATTAAAATAACAGATGCCTAAACATCATAAACTTTGAGTTTAATGAAAGAGTAAATAAGTGATGACACATTTAATGGGTCTTTGCATTTAAAGACACTGATGCTGTCTAAAGTAAGTTTGTTGTATTTGTGTTTAATAAGCAGAGAATAATCGATAATTAGAAGGGAAAGTTTGTACTTCACAGGTAGAAAACTGTTTGTGTGTGTGTGTATCTCTGTGCAGGGGTGTGTGTGTAAGTGAGTGAGTGAAGTGTGTGTTATTAGTTGAATGTCTAATTCTTCTGTGGCTGGCAAGAGTCTTCCTACAACGGTAATTACAGACTCTCGCCTCTCTGGAAGAAGATCCAGGAGCAGGCACACACACACTACACACACACACTACACACACACACACACACCATCACATGCACACCCACCATCACACACACGCACACACACAAACACCTCCTGCCAAAAGACAACACCCAGCACTCCCCTCCTGGATGCACCTGAGGAAAGAATAACTGTCACCACACACACACACACACATCATGCACCTGAGTACACTCACGTGCCAGCAAAGGGCCATGGCACCGTCTGTTCCTGCTACACACACTCCTCACACACACATCCTCTGTCCTTCTTCTTAACACTTCAATTTCCATCTAAACTCTCAGTTTTTCTTTTGCAACAAAACAAAACAAAAAATATTTACAAGTGAATCCAACCAGCAAGTTCAGCACAAATCATTTTCTCCACCAGCGAGAACGAGCAGGAACCTTCTGTGATGTTCTGACCCTCTACGATGATTTTCACAGAGCACAGAAAACTAGTCCAACATCTGAATATGGAGCGTTTCATTTGCATAGAAACTGACTGTTCTGCTTTCACATAAACAGGTAATCAGACTCCACAGCTGTGGCAGGCTGATGAGTTTGATATAAAGATGCTTTTTTTTGTCACGTTAAAAGTCAACAGCAGATCATGGATGGGATGAGTCGATCTTAAAATTCTGCTTTTGCTGTTTTTTTCAAAATATGAAGGACTTTTTTCATTTCTGCCACAGCTTTCTGTCACAAAGTGGATCTTTTTCTCTCCTTTCACAAGCAAGTGTAAGCAAACACACATGGCAGCCGACGGTGAGCTGTTGGTGTGTGTTTCCATGTGTGTGTGTTTGTGTGTATGCAAGTTAATTGTCTCAAGGAGTAAGACGAGCCTTCATACATCATTAATACAAACGCACACATGTTTAGCAGGTTGCCACCTTGCCCAGGTGGCACACACACTTGAGCGCACACACACGTTTAGCACGCTTAGCACCTTGTAAAATCCCCTGGTGACCCAGAAGAAATCACAGACAGATTGAAGATGGGATGACAGGAG
>JAPZDY010000017.1:4533496-4536914 GCA_029783645.1 Ctenochaetus hawaiiensis
CTTATTACTTGCTGTGTTTTTACCTTAAACTTCTTCGGTGGTTAAACGGGAGCACGGCTCGGCTTTAGATCAGCCTCAGGCGTTTCCTTACGTGCTCCGTTAAAGGGGCGGGAGGCAAAACTCTGTAATTCAATTTCAATTAAAGGAAAGAAGAAGAGGAAGCTTTAATTGATTGTCTTTATGCCAGAGCTCTGTGTGTGTGTGTGTGTGTGTGAGCTCACTGTAGACACACACACAGATGTCCTACTTTCTCCTTGCTTGATTATACTCAGCTTGTTTCCAGTCTGTGTTAGAGACAAATGGGAGGGGGTTAACACTGTGTTGTATTTATCATGTTATTATTTGAAATGACTGAAAAAATGTTAATTAAATTGAGCTTCAACTGAGTTTAATTTACAATATCACTCAAAAGTTGACTATAAACAGTGAACATCAGATAAAAAAATGGCCTCATGCATTAATTATTTTTTATCTTTTGTGATTTTTATTAAATAAGTCAGCAAACTTAATCCAACTGTTTGTTTAAGATACTTTCCCTTTCCAAAAGCTTATTTTAATGTGTCAAAGTCGATCGTTATAATACCCCACGCAAATATGGCAACATTATTACACTGAACGCAGTTTGATCCCCCAAAGTGACGGCGACTGAAAACGTCCTGAAAGTCTGCCTGTCGCATTGTGTACAAAACGACACGGGTCAATGAGTAGATGTTAAAAAAAAGAGGGAAAAAACCCACAGATCTGCTTTTTCACCAAGTTTGCTTTTGCTCTTTTTTGTCTTTTTTATCCTTTGTTTGTTTGCATTATTTGTGCTGGGATTTTTATTCTGCATGCTCGTCCCTTGTCAGGTCTTTTTTTTTTTTTTTTTGGCTCGGCTACAAGGCGTTAATGAAAGCATTTCAAGCAAACATGTTGATTTTTGTTTCCATGGGGATCCAGAAGGCCTGACAATGTCACAGAGGCTTCGGCCAACAGACTGGTGGAAAACACTGCTGCTTTTTTCCCTCTTCTGTTCCCATTGTGTCCCTCTATTTCTCCTCAACTCTCCATCTCCGTTACATCTTCCGCTCTACTTCTTTTCTCTGTTTTTGTTAATCACTCTTTATATTTCTCTATATTTCTCTCACTCTTCACACTCTCCCTCACTGTGTTTTTTTGCAGTTAGTTTGTTTTCCCTCGTCCATCTTTTTAAGCAGCCCTTCAGCTCCGTTTCTCTCTTTTTCTCTGCCACTTTTCTCTCTTTTCTCCTCTTTCCCTTTCTGTTTCTGACCCTCTCTATTCTGCTCACTGCCTTTCTTCCTTTGTTGTCGTCTATGTGTGAAGAGCTGTGATAAATAAAGACAAACACAGCCGTATGTGTTTGTGTGTGTGTGTGCATTTGAGAGACGGACGCCAGCCCTCTGATAGCATTGTTAGCCTCTCCACCTCTCCTCACTCCACTGCACATCCAGCTACAGGCTTTCTTCCCCCCTCCTCTCCATCCATCCAGGCCCCAAGCCAGGAAGGCGGCTTCGGGGCCAAGTCAGGCCAGGACGGAGGCTCCATTGTGGGGATGCAGGGGGGCACCGGAGCAAGAGGATGAGGACCAGGGATTCAGGCCAAGCCCCAGACCCAAGACCCTGATCTGGCTTGCCAGCCGGCCCACTAAAGGGCCTCCGTGGCTGGGCACAACATCAGGGCAAGAGGGGAGACAGAGGCTGGAGGTCTCAGCAGCGGTAATGGCAGTGGCTAGATTAAGACCTTCTCTTAGAATCGGCACAATGGAGGAGGTCTACAGCAGAGCTACACGCACACAAACACGGGTGTACACACATACACACCGCCTCTATTCAGCTCCGTCCATGTCGCCCATCAGAGGCAAAAAAAAAAAGAGGCATGAATAAATACATGAGCAGTGTAGAGCTCCATAGGACTGATAAAAAGAAAGAAAAACACATGAATTACAGGAACTGAAAGAAAGAATGGTAAATTGAAAAAAGGGAACAGATGAATAATTTTGATGGTTTTGTACTACAGTAATTGTGATGGGAGAAAAAAAAAGAAAAGGGAAAAGGAGGTTGATGAATTATGAAAATCCTCCAAGTCCCTGAGCACAGGAAATGGAATAATTAGGAAAAGTTAAAGAGCCAAGTTTGGAAATTAATGGCAGAAATGAACTTTTAGAGGCCTGTGAGTTAATATGCAAGTAGCATAAGGTTTACTGAAGTGGACAGTGACAGTTCTGACTGGGCTGAACTGTTGCAAAGCAGCTTGAGAACAAATTATTTGGACAGATAATCAAATAATAATATGTCAAATATAGATTACAGCCACTGTAGTTGTACTTAAACTATATATAGTGCAAATTCGATCACATGTACTGCCACATCCATTTTAACCATCAGAATTATCACGACTAATGGATGAATAACACTGTTGCTGCAAATCTCTGTTCAGATCTACAAGAGTCACTTCTAATTGGTTTCAGCAGTTTCTGAATTCACACAATGTAACTGCAAATGCAAAACGGTTTCATGTCAAACGGTTTAATTCAAAACTGCTTTCGGCTCAAGTCTGAGCTGGTTTTGGAGCCTGCCTCAAGTGGCCGTTTGAGGAACTGCGGGTTTTGGTACACTGTAGCGACTTCATTTTATAGCCGCAGGATTTGTTGTTCGGCTGAAAATCTGCCATCAAAAACTCTAATTTAATAAAGTGACTGATAAAATTGAAAGAATTTGTTTTTTTAATTTAACCAATTTTATCTTATTTCATCAACATAAAAGCACTTGCACGTAATATACAGTATTTACAGCTCTAATACAGCCACCTATCTTGCCAAAAGCTCTTTTCAGATTTAGAATTTAAATCTCAATGTTATGATTAAACCTTTAAACCTCTTCAGCACAGCTCTAATACTTTAACTCTGGACTTGATTAAAACAATTACAATTACTGCAGATCATTTACTCTGAGCTCTTCCCAGTTGTTACATTACACATAAATACTCTTGCTCTCATCTATTCTCACAATATGCAGCAATTTTATGTTTTTTTGCGAATTATACCAGGCACTATGAGAGTGGCAGGAAAAAGAAAAGCTGAGAAAAGCAAGCAAAGAGAGAAGATGATGTGTATCAAAGTTCACAATGTATAAATAAATCCATGGGCACGATGGTGGCTGTCCACTGTGTTGCTTTATTGAGCACTGTTCATTGTTCTTTGTGCCGGCTAATGTCCATGTTTCTGGCCACCAGAGGAGAGGAGAGGAGCCGAGATACCTGGTAATGTCTGCAATAAGACCTTTTTTACCACCTCTTACCTCTTCACCTATACTATATGGTACTTCTGTAGTCAAAGTGTGTTTGTGCGTGCTTGGGTGTGTGTGTGTGTGTGTGTGTGTGTGTGTGTGTGTGTGTGTGTGTGTTCGCTAGCGTCACAGCT
>JAPZDY010000017.1:4595205-4607318 GCA_029783645.1 Ctenochaetus hawaiiensis
AGGTCGCGCTGAATTCACGGAGATTGGTTGAATTCGCGTGATTTGGTGCGATCGCAACATCGCGAATTCCTGGAGGGTCTGTCTTTTGACATCAGTGACATAGTTGGCATCAAAGTACAATGAATTTCTTAAATATTTAGATTTCAGTTCAGGGAATCTGGGGGACAAAATCAAAAAATGCTCAAAAATAAAACATGTTTTCTGAGTTGGTCTGAGCCTCAGAAGTTCACATGCAATGCATCCTGGTACATGTAGGCCCTCCCAGCATAGATGAGTAGATGAATTCAACTTTCCCTTGCAAAATAGCACACATTGAGGAATTAATTACTCTAGTGACATGAACTGTAACTTATTCTCCTTTAACTGCACCTGAACAAAGAATTCACTCAATTTCCTAATATACATTTAACAGTTGTGGATGGAAACAAGGACGCATTCACATTTTATTTTACAAAACCTGCAAAATTTTTCACTAAATATCTCTGGAAATCTGTCTACTTATGCATCAGAATAAACAGTGACACATAAGTTTTGTAAACTAGAAAAAGTGAATCAAAGAAAAGTGCAAATGAAAGATAACAAATAAGATACTGAAAATAAATGTTACCATTTTTGTCAAACACACACACACATAAAGCAGAAGAATCAGCTAGTAGAAAGCCCCTCTGCTCTCCAGATAGTTGAAGGAGGAGAGTAATAACACAAACTGACAAACAAGATGGCGGCCGAGTGCTTTCCTGATGAGAGCCTAAATTGAGTGGATGCGGGTCCCGGTTAAGCCTGACTGCATTTTACCAGGGGAAGGTTTTAAGGGGACACGCCGAGCCGATATTCAGTGATTGAATGCAGTAACTTCACCCCCCACCCCACCCCACCCCACCCCCCCTCCTGTCATTATAACACAGTTTCTCCTTGAGAACTAAATCTACTTATGATTGTTTTTATATTTCTTTTTCATATCTTTCTTCTCATTTTCTTTAATTCAAAACGACAATCTGGACGTCGTAATCCATCATGGATTTAACATTTCCCCATACGCTCTGCTGCCCCTCCCCAGGCCGAATAATCGTAATGATTTAGGCCTTGGGACCGGACTCAAGGGGGATAGAAAGGAAAGAGAGATAAAAAAGAAAAGGGGGGAAAAGAGTGAAAGAGAAAAGGGGGACAGCAAAAAAAGAAAAAGATGAGAGAGAGCAGCAAAAATGACAAAGAGAAAAGAGAGACGCAGATGAAGAGACATGAGGGAGACGAGGGGGGAGGGACGGGTTCAAAGAAGTCTCTTATTAATCAAGACAAGGAATAAAACGAGGTTGTAATATTCACAAATGGTGCCCAAGCTGTGTGCCCACCACCGCAGCCCCCCCTCCATCCCTTTTGCCTTGATAGTATTAGAAAAATGAAAACGAAATCTTTAGATTAGAAAGATTGGAAAAATTGAATTACGGCGGTCGCGTGGGGGCCGAGGGGATGAGCGAGAGCCAAATCTTCATCTCGAACGGAGCAGGAGGAGGGGGGTGAAAATGATGAAAAATGAAATAGGGTAAATCGGGGGGGGGGGGTCTGAACGGATGGATGGATGAAGGGTGGAGGGATAAGAAGTTGGGGTCATCACCTGTGTGATTCAGTCTGCTTTTTCTTTCAGTTCAAAATCTGACAGTTTAAGCTTCTTGTGCACAGAGAGAAAAGGAGGCGTCAGGTCGGCTTTAAATTATCGACAGGAGTTCATTTTGCATTTCTGAACTCTTAGTTACACAAAGAAGCTTCAGCTATACATGGATATCCATCCAACTAAAGATTAAATTAAGTATTTAGGACAGTTCTCAATTCATTTCAGGCATTTATAAAACCTTTATTTTCTGCTTCCTTCCTCTTTTTTGGTCACTTTTCATTTATCATTAAAACTGAATGTCACTGGACTTTGGTCAAACAAAACAAGACATAATATGTCACCTTGGACTCTCAGAGGATGCAAAGGACATTTCTTTCAAAACTATACAGACCATCTTGAAACAGGGTCACAGAAGCTACAACACTTCTCAGCATTACAACCAATAAGGATTAATGACTTTTAGGTTACACAGTTATTTGGATCTCAACTGCATCTGAGAATACCATGATTGTTTTATATTGTACATTAACCTCTTAACTACGGTACATTAAGGAAAGGGTCAGTGTGTCTTTCTGAGCTTTGAACAACTTTTTTACTAAAACAAAAAATCTCTTTATGGAGAACTTTAGTGAAAAAAAAAAACAAATTTAATTTCAATTTAATTAACAAAGACAAAACAGAGTGACCTGCTATCCCTGACCTCAAATGTCCGCCTGCTCAAAACCAACTCCTGTTTTAAGAACAACAGCACCATCTAGAGGAATAAAGAGGTGCTACATGAAACATTTGCATACAGGAAACATTTGGTGAATTACTTTTCATTTATTATTCTTTTCTTAGTACTTCTTTTTTCAAAATAGTATTTAATGTATGTTGCAATCTAAAAGTGAGTAATTTTGATCAGGATGCCAAAAAATTATTTAGCCAGAAGTCGACATTGAGGTTTGATGAATGATGTGAGATTACAATCAATATCAATATCAATACAATGCAATAAAAAGTCTTTTCTTTAGTTCTGATAAGTATCTTCTGGACTTAAACACTGAATTATTTGAACTGAAATGTCTGCAGGAACCTCATTCCAGTCCAGTTGTACATGAAACACCATAAAACTGTCTGACTGAGAACACTGATGGACTTATTTGCTGTTTTTTATTTAATCTGTGGTTTCACATTTTCTTACACTGCATTGTAGTTTTGAAAAATACAATTTTAAACCATATTTAGATATATTTTGGGGAAGCTGAATCTAATCTACAATTCTCAAGATGAACCCAAAGATCAAAGTCCATGAAGATCAATAAGACTTGCAACAACTTGCCTGAAAAATTCATTTTACTAAAGCAGACATAATATTTCTAACCTACACTTCATTTTAATGTTGCTCCAATTACATGTTTTTTTCAGTCAATTTTCATATTTAGGGGGGAAATGCTGCAGTGTGGGTACAGTTTTTCAGTTCTTGTTGTAGTTCCTAAAAGTATCCACCAGATGTCCTCACAGACTAATTTTATTTCAGTAACAAGACAAGCTGAGCTTCAGTGTTGGTTTCAGTACTGCAAGAATAACTGCATTGTTTTCCTTTTGTTATCTCTTCATGTAGTTAGCCCACAGGTCTGTGAAAAATTTAAATGAATTATTACAAATACTCTGACTGTGAAATTATCATCTTCATGCTATTATCAGACATTTCCTGGACTGACAGATTTTGCAGAAACAGATAACAGAACCAGTTTTTTTGAGATCAAGATGCGGTGCTGCAGTTTTGTCTGTGGGGGAGAGGATTAAATCTACGAACCACCAGGGGCCCTCAGTGATCTGCACTCATCCATCTCTGCAGCTGCCAGCAAACAGCTCAGTCCTGTAATTCACAATCAGCTGTGAGCGGATGCAAAGGCTATTTCTGTATTTTGTCATGCAATCCCAGAAGCTGTGTTCAGCGGCTGTTTGAAAAAGCCACAATTTCCAGGAGGCAGCGTCTGCTGAAACCACCGAGCAGCTGATTAATGCCTTTGGACCCCAGAAGACTGAGTGACAGTGACAGTGACAGAAAAATGAGGGAAAAAAAATCATAACGCGTTTCTATTATCGAGAGCTGTCTTGTCATTTTCATCAATGTCCGCTTTCATTCATCTTCTTCATTCATTCTTTCAGTCATTCACACAAAAACACAAAATAAGGTTGATACCATCATTGGACTTGAGATTCAAAAAAGCGAAACTACCACGTTTGCACAGACGGCAGGATGTTTGGTGACAGACTGGAAAATCTCAGCCGTCCTCACACAGACAGATTGGCAGATGACTGATGTTTAGATCAACTAGATGGACGAATGTTGTCAACATCAGCAGCCTAAGTGGTTTCTGTCCCATCGGAGGCAGCGATACTGAGACCCGCACGCAGGGATTCTGCTGCGAAAAGCTTATGTAATCGACTGTACGAGGCCTCTGGAGGCCACACGAGTGCATACGAGCGATTGGGTTTGGGATGAGGGGGAGGCTATTGCATGGATTTGAACCTGCAACCTCACAGCCACTGTTGCTGCCGACCTCCCTGATTTTCTAATGGTTTGCTTTGTGATGAGCGTTTAAATGATTCCTCCCCTGCAGGGCGTGGAAATGTAAACCCGGATTAATGAGACTTTAGAAATGTACCATTTTTTTTTATCCTGCAAAATGAATTATGCTCTGATTTTTTTCACTCCCGCCTCCCTGTATGTGTGTGAGGGAGACAGACCGGGAGGGAGAAAAAGAGATTTGTCCAACATTAAGCTGTGGTTCAGTATGTGCAACACACTTATAAAGACATATGGACAAAAACAGCAAATATTAGTTTGTTTTGATATGAAATCTTCAGAAAAAGAGACAAGTTTAATCTGCATTTCACAGCATCATTGTTAGACTGACATCATGCATGTCTATGTTTGGTATTTGAGTAAAACTAATGACTATTGTGATTATTGGTTAATGTACTAACCATCTTCATTCCTGCAGCCCAGAGTGAGTCTAAATTGCTCTGTTACCCAACCTCTACACATTAACTGGACAATAATGTAATTTTTAGTGCAGATTCACATTTGAGAGGCTGGAGGCATCTATTGTTTGGCTCGTTTGCATGACAGAAAGACTTCAATGATGGATCAATACTGAAATTGTAATTTTAAGTGACCAGTAAATGTTACTGAGGTATTGTTTCAGCTCAAGTTTTTGATGTTTATCTGTTTTTCTCTTCAAGTTTGACTGTGTTTCGCTACATCTGAGTGCTAAAATTTACTAATCTGCTCATTAATGTAACAATATAGGAAATTTAGGTTATTAAGAATCAAACAAAATTAACATAATTAAGATTTGACTTCATAATAGGAGACATTTCCTGGTAAAAATGTCTCTTGTTTTTTTTTATTGTTTAAAAAGAGAGACATTTTGTTGCAGATATTACATTTTACACGTTTATTAATCTCTCTAACATGATCAAATAATATTCCAAAAAGTAACAAATGTTTATTAATTTCTAAATTTAAACAAATGCCTCCAGTCAAAATTACAACAAAGAAATGCTGCATTTTTAAAAATAAATCCCATTTATAGCGTATTATGTAATCAGCATGTGTGCAGTACTGTAATTTCCTGTATTTATTTTCTGTGGATGAGTTAATTGGCTGTTGGGATACAGAGGTTGAATGCACACTGTGACATGAATAGAGATGCAGGGGGAGTGTCTGCGCTTTAGCACACTGGCACCAGAATGGACGGATCATAAATTCAGAGAGTGCTCTGAGTCCTCTGCAACGAGGGGTTGAGATGCTGTTAACAGTCATTTATGAGCTGCTAAGCTGAGAGCTCACTGCCAGTCCACATTAAAGTGGAAATTAAAGTTGGGACAATTTGTCAATGAATCCATTAGTTTGTGAAAAGAATATTAATCATTTTTTATGCAAAAATGCTCAAAATGATCAGGTTGATTTCAGCTTCTGAAATGTGAGAACTGCTGCATTTAGTCGTTACAATTTGTGCATAACGTGTAAAGATCAGGTTTTTGCTTTTACTTTTATAAAAACACAAAGCTGCTGTTATTGCATGAAGAAGCTTGTTAATAAGACAAGATTGCAAACATTAAAACATAATTTAAACTTTTCTGGAATAAAGCAATAGAAAACTTTTTATTAAACCCTGTTGTGTCTTTAAATTTTATTTTCTGCACAAACAAAGTTAAGTCTGTTTATCTCCAGAGAAAAACTACCAATAGCAGAAAAATGGGAGAGATGATCCCTCTTATGTGCAACTCAACTCAACCTTCTGCAGACTCAAGTAGGAACAGTGGAGACAAACAGGAAGTATTAACCTATAACACCTGTTTTAGTTTATTCATAATGATAAGATGGAAAATATTAAATCACAAAAAAACAACATTATTGATTTCTTTCTATTAAGGTTTTGTGTGAATATACAAAGATGTTCAGGTGACTGACTGACTAGGAACCCTTGCATGGTTTCAAGTTCAACTGTGTGCGTCATGAACTTCACTAAGAAAAGAGACGATCACCTGTTAAACTACTCAAACTGATGAGAGGATTTGAAAACCCTCTTAAAATCAATGAACTTCTTCCAACTTCACACCTGCCTGCACTGCTCCTTCAAACTCGGCTTTTAAAACAAAAGATCTTTTCTTCCATTGGCACTGTGAGCTCAAACACACACAAGCACTTTGTATTTCCCTCACGTTTCCCTTGTCAGTAGTCAGTTGTAGAGAAAGTGTGAGAAAGACACAGAGAAAGAGTGTGTGTGTGTGTGTGCGTGTGTGTGTGTGTGAGTCGGGGGGACTAACCAACTGTGGTTTGTGGGAGATTGCATAACGCGATTAGACTGCAGGAATCTGAGAAAAAAGTCCTTTTGTTCGCAGCCATGTGAGGGAGAGAGGGAGAGAGAGAGACGGTTGTTGGTGACCATGTGACACAGGGTCAAAGTTCACACATAGGAATGACGACATGAGGCGAAGGGCCGGATGAAGATTCAGGGAGCTGGAGGCACATCATGCTCCTCAAAAATCCATTTGCTGGTGCGTCTTTCAGTACCTGTTTCAGACCTAAATGGCCCCCCTGCTGTCCAAGTTAACACGGTTAAAACCTCAACATCAAACCTCAAAGATATCTGGATGAAAGGAGCAGCTTCCAGTCTTCACGCTAACATTTCCTTTCAGAGCTCCAAGTTAAGAAACGAAGCAAAAAAAGAGGTAAAAACATGAAAAAACAAAGCTGAAATTTCACATAAAGACGGCTTTGCTATTGCTAATTTCCCCCGTGGGGTAGAGTACAATGGTTTCCTCTAAGGACTCAGGTGTGTGCGTGTGTGCAGCAGTGTGTGTATGTGTGTGTGTGTGTGTGTGTGTGTGTGTGTGTGTTTGTGTGTGTAGCCTGAGGTTAAGAGCAGCAGGATCAGACATCCTCTGTCTATTAATAATTAAACTCTAATGGTCAGTATAGCTTAAGAGGCTGAGAGCTGTGCAGGAAACACCAGAAGCTTTACAATGCAGAGATGGTGAGATGAAAGATGTTCAGAAGATGAGAAACAGATCATTAAAAAAAGCAGGAGTGAAGATGAACGGAGATAAAATGTAAAAGAGTAAGATAAACAGGAACTAAAGCTTATTTTTCCTGCAGGTCTCTGGCTTTTTCTTTGCCTCCAGACCAAAAGCACTTTCATGTACTTTACAAACACCTGCAGCACAGCTGTCAGGCTCAGGTTTCTCAGCAATGAACCTGTTTCTCACAGTGAAAAGCCCAAAGCTGCAAGTAAAGAAGCAGCAGGCTATGATGCTGTGCAATGACATAATCCATTCAAATTCATACAAAAATAAAGTATAATAACGCAGAATTAAAGCTGGATGACTGTAAAAGTGACAGAGACCTTTACTGATAATGTCTTACATTTCAGTCGCATTACTGTGTTTAAAAAAATTAAAGGGTAAAATGGCGTAACATCTAAAGATTTCACACAATGACAAAAAAGAAGCTGTGCCGACAATGTCTCGCTGTGAATGTCAGCCAGTGTTTAATGAAAAGGGCAGTGACTAAAATATCAGGACAAGAGTGAGAACTTATTGCAACTTATCAAGAACCATCAGATCTGAAGTCTGCCAACATCTGCTTGAGGTTTTACTCAAATGCAGAAGTGCAAATACGGTGCAGGACACTGCATCTCGTACAACTGGACCACCAGCAAAAAGTCAGACACAGAAGCTCACAGTGCAGTTTCATCTGTTCCTCCATGCAGTAAATCATGTTAATGAATCTGTAAGCATGTCTTGGGAACCGCAACACCTCATACACAAACCATGAAGCACATTATTTCAATGAACACAAATCCTGCAAGGTGTCTCTACACTGATTTACATTAACGTTTAGTCCTTTTTTATGTGATGCAGAAGAAAATAAATAATAAGGGGGTTAACAATGCGATCTAGTCACAAATCTACAGAAACTAAGAATTAAAGGAAAAAGTCCTGCACAAATTAAATATAACTGTTAATGTACTATTTGCTCTGATGCAAAAAACAAAAATTAAATTTGTCTACATAGTTCATTGATTAGTATATTATTCCTTGTTCTGTTTAAGCACTGGAAAAATGAGGAATATCCTTCGTTTTATCTAACTCTGGTTTTATGTCCTGGAACTTCAGTCAAGAAGATTCACAGCGTTTTCTCTGCTCCTCGACACTGGCTGCTCTGTGCTTTACTGCAGCTATTAAACCAGACAGGGCGAGGCAGGACTTTAATTTATGATTTCATCAATCTGTGCCAGCTAAAGCAGCCTGAAATACAGCAGTGCCATCCCTTACAGCAAGGAAGCATTATCTTTTTAAATTTCTGTGCTTTCACTTAGCCTTAAAAAAAGCCTTTTGAAAAGAGGAGGAAAAGAGGAGAGAAGGAAAAGATACCAGCAGCTATATTACTCCCACAATGGCCCATTACACAGAGTTATGTGTGTTTCGCTGCATAAATGAAAGCAGTTGTTGGAGACTGGTGGATGCAAGTATGCAGTAAAAATAACATGAACTGCATGATAAGAAGAAACTGCAGGTTTTTCTTTGTTGCACTCAGACTTATGATGTTTTTTATGTACAAACATTAGTGCTGTGGAAAAAATAAATTACCCATGGTACAACTTTGCATAGAAATGAATGTCTAAAAGGTCTAAATATTATATTAAAATGATTTTAAATGACACAGAAAAGCAAAAAAACATTGCAAAACTACAGCAGAGTGCAGAACTGGACCACTGAACTACTTAGTTAGCAAGTCTCCTAACTTTCATTTAGGTCATTTAATTTGATTGAACTTAATTTAATTTAATGTCCTTTATATTTATGCCAGCAAACGTTAAGTCAGAGTGCTGCTTTTCCAGAGGTGTACAGCAGGACATCAGCAATCAGTAAATGGATTACATTTGGACGGCAGCTTTGCCAACCAGCAGCTCGACAGCTCAGTTGGGTTGGGCTTTCCATTGCACCACAACACACACATGCACGCACACACCCACAACACACGCGCACACACACTCACACACACACACTGCAGCAACAAAGTAAGTGACAGTCTGGGACTTTTCCTGCTGATATAGGACTTTTCCTCTTTTTCCAATTAACAACTCTGCTTATACACTTATGCTTAAGATACTTTTTAAAAAAATAGTAAAAACTGTTAGAATTTAACAGGTGAACGGATTTTTCTGCATTAAACTAACTTCCACTTAATGCATATTATTAGATACTGGTCCTGCAGTTCATTATCAAACTGACTTCAGGCCATTTGTCTTAAACTGCATAGCAACGAGCTTCTCTCATTAATTACTGCAAGATAAAGTGTGATGTGATCAATCATCTGCTGAGCTGAATCTGACAGAAGTTCATGCAGCTCAACTCATTATCAATGAAGATATTAGATGACTGGTTAACTAATCACATCACTTAATAAAAGTTTTGCTGATGCAGGTCGGTTCCTGTTGCTTAATTAACCAATAAATTTTGCAAAAATTTTATGATTTCCTCTTAAGACACGCTCTTTATTTCAGGCTGCATTAAAGCTCTGCAGGAAACGCTGCAGAGTGAAACCCTCTGCTGACTCCTGTCACCACTTCTTTGTGGGTCTGATCATAAGTTGCATTATTTTGATAAAGTAGTTACAACAGTGTGTTTACTGTGTGTTGGCCAATGAGGAAAACATGTTGTGTGTGAGTTTGTCTTCTTAAATTTATTTTGATACTTTTTTTTCATGTGCAATATTTAAATTTTCTCTTTAATGTAACCTTTGTTTTGAATATTTGATATATTTTAGCTATCATTTTCTTTATAACTTTTGATAAAAGGTTTTATTCTGTACTTAATCAACTAAATTGTTGGTTGTTTTGAGATGTTTATGTTCATGTGTTCATTCAGGTGGTATATAAAACTGTATGTTGTATGTTTATGAGATGACTCCACAAGCTCCTAGAGGAGCATGAGGTCAGCTAACATCAAACCTGAAGAAAAAGCTCTTAAAAAGTGTCACAGATTCTAAATCCTAAAAAGTGCCTTAATATTACGGCATTACCAGATCTCTGATTATGTCTCAGTCGTCTGCCTGTTGCTCGAAGCATCTCCCACCTTGCTGCACTGCACTGCTCCCCCGCCTGTCCCTGCATCTGCGAGCTTTATGGGAAATTTTCCTCCACTGCAGACAAACGTGGGATAAGACACACCCACTCAACATAAAAAGTACTCTGCGGTAAAGAGGAAAAGAAAGTGAGGCAGGTCTGCATGAGAGAACAAATGAGGGTTTGAGCAAATGAAAGAGTGATTATAACTCGGTAACAAGCACATTAATATGAAAAAGACCGGACTTGTTGCAGAGAGAGATGAAGATGAAGAGGGTGATTATAAAATCGGAGGATGGCTCGTTTTCAGCTCCCACACTGCAGATTAGACTCTTACTGCAGTGGGTTTGTGCACATCTGTATCAATGTGTCCACACAAGCTTTAAGTATTTGCAGTGTGTTTGTTTACTGCCGAAACAGTAAAGGGGCTTTAATGTAAACAGAGACCAATCCAGCAGTCCAAACTGCTGAATACTGCCGTTTAGCAGCCCGTGCCCTGATGGATGCTCCCTTTTATTGCCTCTTATGATTCCTGGCTTTGGTCCTTCAGTACTTTGTGCTTTATACTTGCTCAGCTTCTCTTAAAGAACTAAGCAGAAAGTTCACTCAGAGCAAGTTTGAGGTATAAATTAAAGAGATAATCAGTGAGGTGGGGTTTTCTCCATTGAGGGAGCACATGAGCCGATATGTCAATCTCTTATATGGTTCAATTCTGTAAGCAATAACTGATGGACTGATTTAAAGTGAAAAATAACTCAACCTTTGGCAACAGATTCTTCTCAAAGTTGACATTGCTCTGACATTACAGGGGTGCTGCAGTGATTCAATGTGACACTTCTGTAAATTTAAAGATTCACTGGAGGTGGTTGGAAAAAAAGGTTGGTGAGAACCAACTCAGTCCCACATTTCCAGTACAACTTTAGTTTTTAAAAGATGCTTTTCATTACAAGTTTTAAGTCTCAAGACCAGTGTTAAAAATCCATCATAATACATCAGAAAGCCACAGATGACATTAAAAAACTGTCATCAAGGGCTTAAAAATACTCAATATGACAAGGAGACTGAACGCCATGTTTGGCCCTTTAATAACAAGATGAAGCCAAAGAGAGATGCCGCTGAGTCAGCAAGACCAACAGAAGAGTCCTGACTGTTAACACACCAACACTGAGAGCAACTGTTGTTCATATTAATAAATATACCTGCGTTAGACAAGTGAGAACCTCCGAGTGTGTGTAATCAAGTGATCTGTATCAGAGTTAACAGGATAATGAACACACACTACAATCTGAATGATGCAGGATCAGCTGTATCTCTTTCTGCTATCACAAGCAAACCGAGCACAGAGCCACACATGACCCTTCTCTATTGACTGCTAGCTCCGCCCACTTAATCTGCCCAATGAGAACCAATCACATTGCAAAAAGATTTGACATAAGCAGAATGCTGATCAAAAGCATTTTAAGTGCAAAGGTTCTCTGATCATATTTTACATACTTGTGCACATGGATGTGTGTATTTGTGTTTTTTCGGATGCACATGTACAACGTCTGCATCTCTGTGCTGCATTGTGTGTGTGATCAATACGTGCTTGGAGCTACAGCGGCAGGTAATCAAAGTGATTTATCAGTCCGGGAATCAATTAACAACATATTGATCAACTCTATAAAATGGCCCAATGCATAATAACACACACACACGCAAGCTCATGTACTGTGTGTGTGACACGTGTACAATCATGCTTCAGCAGGAGCTCCACACACACCAAGCACTTACAGAAACTCTGTTGTGTACATGCTAATATGTGTTGTGTTGTGTTGTGTTGTGTTGTGTTGTTGTGTTGTGTTGTGTTGTGTTGTGTTGTGTTGTGTTGTGTTGTG
>JAPZDY010000017.1:4607735-4635190 GCA_029783645.1 Ctenochaetus hawaiiensis
TGTTGTGTTGTGTTGTGTTGTGTTGTGTTGTGTTGTGTTGTGTTGTGTTGTGTTGTGTTGTGTTGTGTTGTGTTGTGACTCAGCTGCGTCCTTCACTTTCCATTAGATTTCTCATGCATCTGTAATGCAGCCCACATGCATCCACATATCTCCTCTGCTGGGGGAGGGAAGGCACTTTTTCCTCATTCAGCTCTGCTGGTGCAACAGCAGCAGTTCAGACCAGTGTGGAGGAACATACAAGATTTCCAAGTGTGTGTGTTCAATAAAGACAGAGGGGGAGGATATTCTATAGAGGAAAACCTTTCACAGCATCAAAGAAGGACACCGTTAGTATTGCTTGGATGCACAGAGAAGATACAGAAACACTCCTCCTCCTCTTCCACATCATCTCGCCTCCAACCAGTTTTTACCATCAATAAATCATGAGCACATTCAGGATGTCTTCAGATGACATACTGACAGACATCTGATGAAAACTGGCACACAAACAGTCTAAACACGCCTCAAAATGACAGGGGCAAGTGGAGTAAACAAGTGTAAACAAGACACACATTATCATCTTTTTAATTTAAGTACAGACACATACCGACAAAACTGGCTGAAAAATCTCAATTTCAGATTCAGTGTTTTGTTTGTCTGAAAACAGAACTCTGGAACAAAATGTGCAAAAAAATGATTTTCTGTTTTCCCACCATGACTAACAATGAGTGGCTTGTTGTAGCTGATAAATAACCGCCACAGTACTTTTGTTGAAATGAGAAAATGTTTGCAGCATGTAAACACAGATTCAGATTAAAACTGGGACAGCAGGGAAATGCAATGAGCAGCTTGCTGCGTTTTTACGTTTCAATAACAAGTCTTATTACTCAAAAATCAATTAAATCTGTCATTGAAATCAGTTTTAAGTTGCCCCTGCTGGTTCTGGTTTTTAAAACTCAAAAAGAAACATCTATTTATTTTGAACTTTTTTACCTTTTTTTAATCAAGAAGCTGCCTCAGATGGGTTTAATTATCATAAAATCCTTCATTTTGGGATAGGGATGTGGTCAACAATTAAAAATAACTAGTCTACAAGTGCAGGACAGAAAGTAATAACACCATCTGTGACTCCTTTTCTCATCTCTCTGGCACAGTAATATGCACTCTCTTTTCCATTTTTACTGCTCATCAGCATTGCATGCAGCCATCGCAGCATTTGTAAATTAAAAATTGATTTTCACTGCTGTCTGGGTGTCGGCTGTATTTATGGTAATTTTTCATAAAAACTGAGGAAGAGGCAGCAAAGAAGAAGAGGCCTCGACAGTTGAATTTCCTTCCCCTTGTTCTCTTTGCAGGCTTCTTATTTTTTAGGTATACAAGATACCAAATCACTTAAGACATGGTGGGAAAAATGGATTTACAGGATCGGTGTGCTGATTTTACATCTTTGTTTGGGACAAAGGAGGATGAAAAGAGAGTTGGATGAGGAATGAGAACTAGTGTGTGTTGAGGTTTGTCTTTTGGGTTTGTCAGAAGTTTTTGTCTGCCTATGCATCGCACCACGAGGGAATTAATTACTGTTATCAGACTGAAACTCTTTCATGCTTCTCCAGGACCTGTCTGTGTTGTATAGGTGTGTTTTGGTGCATGTTTGTCATGCTGCCATCCTCGCTTGTGTTGTTGTTTGAAGCCGAGTGACAAACTAGGACGCAGTGTGCTGCATGATCCTCAAAGTGGATGATCTGATTCTTTACACGCCTAATTATCTATTTTGTGACATTCTGATATTGTCCTTTTTTTCTCTATTGCTATCAAAAACTTGCATTCATGAAATAGTTTTTCAGTCTTTAAGTTTTATCCCAAACATTTTGATGGCGCACTAGTTGTTGTGAAGTTTTCTTTGCAATGGTTAACCAGGTTTGCTGAGATCATGTAGCTCTGCTGCAACTTGAACAGCAAACACAAATAAAAGAGCAGGGCTGAAGGATTCACCCATGATATTTATGACATTTGGAGCCACTGTGGGAGCACCAACTTTTCCTACTTAGTATCAGACAAAATGGACGATTGTACTTAACACCTGTGTTCAACTGAAGTCAGGTGTGTCTCTATACTACAAATGTTATTGACAACAGCATCACTTAAGTCAGTTAGAGTGACAAGACAAAAACAGAGGTCACACAACCTTTTACTGCAGATTCAGACCACGCCAAAGCAGCAGATCAAGCTAAAATGAGTGTTTTTAATGTGATAGAACTCCATCAAAGTAAATACTGGATTTAAGTATATGGTCAAAGTGCTACAATGTGCTGTTAGTCAGTGCACTGTGCAGCTGTGTGAATGAGCAGAAGCAGCAGTTGTTCAGATTTAACAAGTCGGAGTCTTAAGATGCAGCATCACTAACATTTGAGTTCTTAATTGATGTAATTTATATGTTTTCTGATTGAAAACTTGAACTTGAACTCCAGTAACTTAGGCATCACTGTAGAGCCAGTCAGCAACAGACTGTGACCCCAAAACCAAAGCCAATACCGAACCATGAATTTTGTGTGCCTTTACATCCCTACGACAACAAACACTTGTCATTTGTGCTACTTTTCCATCCAAACAATCCTGTCTGCAGTCCGCTGTATTGTCAGTATCGCCTGTGTTTCTTCCTTCCCCCTCTCCTCCTTTAGTCACTTTGCCAACCTCTCTTTCCTTCTTCCTGACTACTCCCCTTCATTCTTTCAAACTCTCCTGTCAACTGCACTCCCATACACCGATAACGATGATAGCCTCTGATTCAACTCTCGTCTCCCATCCAATCTCACTGTCCATAATGAAGAGAGGGAGATATTGTTTAGGTGTACGAGTGCGATCCCATTAACGACCATTAGAGTGAGTGCTAAAGACACTATATGGCACTTAATGTTTCTGCTTCCTCCTCCTGCTTTATATTAGATGAGGTAATGATGGAGGGAACGAGGAGGAGAGTGACAGAGGGGAGATAGAGAGGCGTTAACGTACGAGGTGGCAGACAGAGACTGCAAAATGAGGAAAAAAAGGACTTTAATTTTTAAACAGCTGTTCTTTCTCAATTTCAGGGCAATTATGGAACCAAAATCTGTGTGTCATTACATCTTACATCAGACTCGGAGTGAAAAAGCCGAGGACGAATCAGTTAAATGATTTTTGCACAGATGTGGAGCACATCTTCCACTGATTCGTCTTCTTTTCCTCCCCTCTTCCCCCATTGTTCCCCTAAAACCTCTCCATCTTCCTGTCCGCCCCCATCCCCCGCTCCCATGCAC
Organism: Ctenochaetus hawaiiensis; assembly: GCA_029783645.1. Lineage (NCBI taxonomy): Eukaryota > Metazoa > Chordata > Actinopteri > Acanthuriformes > Acanthuridae > Ctenochaetus > Ctenochaetus hawaiiensis. The sequence continues at coordinate 4,611,008 of JAPZDY010000017.1, forward strand.
TTTCATTTCTCTCTTTTTTGCTCCTCAGCACATATTGCTTGTCTTGCTCTTGTTGTTTTCACGCCTCGCTACTTCTTCTTCCTCTATCTCTCCGCTGTTATCATTCCGTTTCTGCTTCCCCCTGTGGTCTAGTTTACCATAGTGTCACTGACAGTCTTAATGGTACTCTTCCTCTCTGTCTGTCCTCCTTTCCTCTGATCCCTCACTTTAATCCTCTCTCTCTCCTGCTCATATTCACTTTATCTATCCATCTCTCCATTCATCATTTATTATTCATGAATCTGGTTCAGAGAGAAAAAAGAATAAAGATGCATCTGCAGCTTCAAGAGGACTCCTTTGCCAGCGCGTGTGTGTGTGCGCGTGCATTTGTGTGTGTGTGTGTGTGTGTGTGTGTGTGTTTGTCTGGCTACCACTGGGCTCTGCATTGGCGTAAAGCAGCAGCTTCAGACTGCTGTGTGTTTGGCAGGACAAGAAAATACAGCATGAATGTGATGAAGAAGCTCAGTGGAATTATTTGATATATTTCTCTCACTGAGTGTTAAATAATCTAAAAAGTATGTTGAATTTTGCACAGAAGAAAATTAGTGTACGACATCAAAAAGTGGTAAAATATCACTGATTTTTTTGCTTTTTCATTCTTGTGTGACTTTAAGAAAAACTGGCTGGTTGTTTGGGTTTCTGGGTCTCTGGAGAGTTTACAGTGTCTGAGTTTTCCAGGACGCAAAAACAAAGCAAAAGCATCATCATTCTTGTGGAGAGCATGTAGACCTGACAGGATTTGGGCTCAACTTTTCAAGGAAAACAAAAAACAACATTCACACTGAGCTAAAAATAAAAAAAAATCCCAATGTTATGCTTTAATTAAATATAGTTAAGCTATTTGGGTTTTATCTGCACATAATTAAACGTAGTAAACGACAAACAAATGAACACTTTATTATTGCACTTTATCAAAGAGGGACTCAATTTAATTGGATGGTTCATTTACTGTTACATTGTTTAGTCTTTAAATAAGCACCTATTTGTTTGTCAGCAGCTGTCAAATACACAGTTTAGTTAAAAGCTCTAAATTTATCTTCTAATTATAAAGCAGTAGAAGCAAAAAAGTGACATAAAATGAAAATACTTAAGCACAAGGAGTCTGTAGTATTTTTGCATAGAAACTGTACCTGATTAATGTATTTAGTTGCATCCAGATGACTAAAGAAAAGCATTTAAAAGCAGCTAAAAAGGTGCCTTTGATCATTTATGAGGTGTTTAAGATTCAGTATTGACCTCGGCAATTTTTGCCCTATAAATAAACATCACACTGTCGCCATGTTTGTGTCCTGCTGTGCCCAAAGCTGTTACTCTCCTCTGTAATTCGATGTGACACCCACCCACTCACACACACATCCAGCTACTCTAAATTCACTCAGTCTTATTAATTAAACAAACCATTTCCCGATATGATTTGCACAGAGAGAATTGTTTAATCAATATGATTGAGAACCACTTTAGCTGCAGATTAAGCACAACTAGCAGGAAACTTCCTTTTTTTCTAAAGTTTGTTTCTTTAGTTTTCCACAAAGTCAGCAGCACTGATCAAAACGCTTGCAAGCCTTTTTTTTTTGGGTTAACGTTGATTTAATTTAAATAAATTATTTTTGCTCATTAGATCAATTTGTCCAGTGGTTCATTATATCCGTTTCCTGAAAATGAACAACAGTGGCGGCCGCTTTATCAAACCTTTTAAGTACTGTGTCCACTCTTGAGGCTGTTTGAAGCAGCTTCAAAGCAGCACCAATCATTCTGCATTCACTCCATTCAAAGTGCCACATGAAACTGCTTTTCAGCGGCTAAAAATAGGCGTCGTTCTCGATCAGTGTCAGTGAAAGCATAAACAGACCTTTGAAATAAGTGAATACCATCTGATTTGCACTTCCACCCACTAAAGTTGCATGAGCCATTTCTGATTTTATGTAATAATTCAGTTTTTTGGCCAGATGATAAATGAGGCTGACTGCTACTTTGCACAGGAATGCGAATAAAACCTCATCACAGAAATAATGACCGTCCATTTAAATCCTAAATGTCTAAATTTAGTAAACTATCAAAAAATAAAAGACTGCAAATGGTAAAAAACACAATGCTAGAGATATGTGTTTGAATATATTTCTGCAATATTTTATTTGCTATGTGAGGGACAAATCTGCGCCTCTGGCAGCATGTTGCCTTTGTAATCTAAATCGTGTCTGACCACTGGTCCATGAGAGGTTTGTCTCCAGGCCGGCTGTTTTGAGGGTTTTTTGCTTTCCTCTGTCTGACCTGATGCTGTAAAGGTAAGACTTTCACTGTAATGCCGAGTCGTGGGTCTCAGATAATAGACAGGCTGCTTTACAATCAGATTTGAGGATGAAATTGACTGTTTTTAAAAGCTCCCAGTCGGGTCTCAAGGCTTTACTGATCCTCTGAAACTTGACTCTTGCCGGGTTTAACCTAAGGTTTCTTTATTTCCTCAGGGAAAATATTGATCTGTTTGGTCTTTATGTTCGGGACTGGATGATGTTACATCTCCTGTTCAATTCGGTGTTGTACCACCACTGTACAGAGAGGAGACGGAAGGTGGTGACAGACAACAAGAGGTTTTTGTTTTAGTGTTTAAAGACAAAATAAAACCAGTATTTATCATTTATGTCTGACCTTGTTCTTTCATTTCCACTTACAAGCTCACAGTAAGCTGGTATGAGAAGAAATATGTCATTAACCTTCAGCATTTTGATTTTTTAGGATTTTCATTTAAAACAGAGTCCAAGCTGACAGTAAATTAAGTTTTAATACTTCACACCACTGCTGTCCTGATTTCAGGTACGAACTGTTAGCAGTTCATCATAAAGTGGTTGCTGACTGCCAAGTTTGCCTTCTGCTGCTGTGATAACTCCACTGAAACGCGGTGAAAACAGATGGCAGCACTGAGGAAAAAGACCTGCCCATGTCGATTAAAACACTCAGTTGTTAAATCAGGTTTTCTCTGGATCTCCGCCCCTCCAAGAGGATCCACATTTTGGTGGCTTTATGACGTTTGAATTCTTCATCATCATATTTGAAGTCTTAATAATTCCTGATGGGTTCGTCATATGACTGTATAAGTAGCTTGTCCCTCAATAAATGCAGACCTTATTTCCTTTTTTTAGGCCAGCAACTTCAAGTTTACATGTATCGACTGCTGGAGCCACTTTATCTTGGTTAATGGCCTGATGTTTTTATATCAACATATTACTGAGCCAGTGATGTTGCAGAGGCCCTCACTTTGTTCAGGTAAAATAAAATAATGGGTCCTTCTTTAAAAAGATGATCGTGCTTTTACTGTTTATCCTTCTGTAATGTATCAGAGACGCCAAATTGTGGCACATCTTTCAAAAAATATACATTGTATTTCTTTTACTTTTACATTTATAAGCATATTTGTGCTTGTTTTTCATAAAATTTCTGCATCTTCTGTGTCCCTTTTCCTTGTTTTTCCTCCAATTTCAGCCCTGTGAAAATCACTGTCCACACCATGGTAACAAGCTCATCAGTGGATGACTGATCATTTTCTCGAGCGAGTCCTCGATGGTGGCATGATTTGGCAGGAGGCACTTGAGTTGTGGCACAGAGACTATCTGAGGACATGTTTGCGAGCCTCTTCAGGAGGAAGAGCAGAGGAAGACAGCGGGCGTGGGGTGGGGGGGGTGACTGGTGACATAACATCGTGAGGTGGATCTCAGGTCTACTGGGACTCCCATGATGCCTCGCGGTTCCTCGTAAACACGCTGCTAACAGCTAGGTGAGGCAACGGCTATAAATAGCCCTTCGCTGTACCCACCACACCTACCCATCATGCTGCACTCACACACACACAAACACACACACGTGTCCATGCATAAATGCATGCAGCGACACATGCACGCAAGCGGCCGGACTCATACATAAACAAACACAGGTAGACACACACACACACACACGTGCGCGACCAATCTGACATGCTTTCCTCTGTTTTCCCATCATCTTTTCCTCCCTTCCCCCTCCAAAAGTCTCTCCATTGTGCTTCCTCTCTGTCTCCATCTCCTCTTGGCAGCACTGCTCCTTCTCCTACTTATCATATGCTCCGTAACAGATGGTGGATATGATAATTACCAAACAGGCTAAACAGTAAGCTAATGAAAAATCCTCTGAACCCCTCACTGCCTCTCTCTCTCACACACACATATGTTTTTGCCACCTCTGACAGTCTGACAACTCTCTCCAAGAGAGAAATATGAATCTCAGACATGGTTTATGCCTTTCTAAAGAGCTCTTAAGGTTACAGAAACATGTTAGTTTGCTCTTATCAGATTAAGATTAGAGGAATGTTATTTCTGTCCCATAATCACACACCAGCAGCATCTCCTTCTCCCACTGCTCCTCAAACAAATCCAACACCTCATTAAAAACAAATCATACATCCTCTCCTGCCCTCTTTTCCTCCATCTCTCATGTGCTCCTCCTCTTCTTCTCTGTTTCCAACACTGTGATAAATGACCTCATTTTGTTATGCTGTTGCAATTTTACTAAGAGGGTTTAGAGAAGAAGCTAAATGGTGATTTAATGCAGGGGTTGGACAAAATATTGATGCAGGTATAAATCATATCCTCCTCTGGTTTGTTACTGATAATATTTTTATCCAACATGCAGGCACTCTGTTTTCTGGCAACTCAGCCATTTGCCAGTTAATGGCTTTTTTACGTTGCAGTGATGGTGCACATGGGCTTGGACAAATTGCAGACATCGCTGCATCATGACATCATTATTGTGGGCATGGCATCATGAGATACTCCGATTTCCACCTCTAACAGGTGCAAATTGCGGCCATATACTGCGGAAATTTAAAGCTGCAGGAGCAGTTTTAGAATTAAAAATTCACAGATTTAAGCTTCATTTAAACTTCAAACACGATAATTTGCCGATTTTTTTCATTTTCTTTGATAGTAAATTCAGCTTTCATTGGATTTAGTCCAGAAAAAAGAGTGTATGCAATTTTATGATGGTATTTTGAAGTATTTGCTGATGTTTTTAGCATATTCTATAATGCTAATAGTCATCAGTTGTAGCACTAATGCAGATACCTTGAAGAAAACACAGCAAGGCCTCTTGTTGGAAACGGGAAAAAAAGGAGAGATAATATTTTAATTATGTTCAGATTTGATTATTCCTGCTTAAACATATCTTGTGCACTGATTTAGATTAATTAAACAGCCGCTTTGATATTTGTTTAAGGTGTCTTGACATATTTTTTAGCCAATCAGTGAAAAGTGTTTTATGTCATGAAGGTACAGGCAATGATCTTAACTGTTTTTAAGCTACTTCAGTGAAATTCAAGTACAAAAAGTTTCGGAAAAGCAAAGGCAAAGACAAGAGAGCCCAGTTACTAAAGTGACACCAGACTAACCACAGAGCTGAAATACAGTCACTAATAATTTAAGGTTTCCATGCCTGATGGGAAAATCTGCACAGTCAGATCATATATTCAACTTTGGAGGCTGAAACTGCTTGTTAGAATAACATATGAATACTGTAAAGATCATGTTTATTTAAACAGGCAGGGGACGATGCTGACTGTATAGGAAATGACTGGTTTCTCTGAATGACTTTCATTAAAACTGAGTAGTAGAGGAGAGTTTTGGAACCAGCTTTACGTAAAAAACTTATCTGGAGAATAAAGAAGCTGTAGCATCTCAGCCTCAGTTGATGGAGCATGAACCTGTTTGCACACTTCAGATCGGAGACGCTTGACATCATCGTTGCAACATAAATAATGGCTCCTGTTACCCCTGAGGCGTGAATCTGCCCCCAGATACATTATTCACACCTGCTCCTCTTCCTGCCTTCTTCCTGTCCTCTTGTAATCTCTCAAACATCGTCTGAGTCGCTCTCGTCTCCTCCTCCGCTGCTTTTCACCTCCTTCATTTTCTCTCCTGAAGCTTTTCAAAATTTAATGAGGCTATATTTCATAATTAAGGCAAAAATAAAGTTTTGTCCTCTCCCGTCTCTTCTGCTCTCAAATTTTAATGAAGCTCTCACAGAGGGAAGCACACAGTGTGAAAAGAAAAGATGATTTTTTTTAATTGCTGCGATGTGGACATATTTGCAGTGACACCTCTGGTTTTGCTTGAGTAGACTTGTCACTAATATTCTCTTGCCTCTGCTGTGTGTTTGGAGCTTCTTGTCACAAGTGCACCAGAGGTAACGCTCATATCTGCGTGCCCCCAGGTGAGGATTTACCTTTTCTATCTTTTATTTCCTCACCTCCTCTTTTTACTCTCTAGACTTTTGCCTCCTTGCTGCCTCTACAATTCTTCTTCTACTCCTCTTTCATCCCCCACCCTCCTCTCTCCTCGGGGTATATAGCTGTATTTTATAATTACAGCCACAATAATTATTCTTTTTGGTGTCACTCCCAAGGTGTGATCACATCTCTCTTCAGTACGCAGGAGGACTCGCCGTGGTCGGGATGTGTGGGTGTGTTCGGTCCCTGTGCACTTGTTTTGCCCAAAGGCTGCTCGACCTACAAATCTACTGCTATAATTCTTTCTATTCATAAACACACATTCATCTTAAAGCACACACATACACACACTGTGGCACGTAACAAATGAGACCATGCAAGCATTTGTGATGGAGAGTTAGAGCGCCAGCTGAGCTCACAAGCACACACACAAAGAAAATATCTTTTGCTCCTCTTTGAGAGTGTGTGTGTTGTGTTTAAATGGCAGAGAAGAACTATTTACACCCACACAAGCAGCAGAAAAAGAAAAATCGATTTCCCAACAGACATCATTTAGCTTACTGCAGTGCATATGCATGATGCACCATCATTACCTTCAATTTTCATTTATCTACTGTTCATAATGATGGATTAGCCTCTCACAAGCTGAGTTTGGCTGAATGGGGAAATTGTGGAAACTTTGAGGTGGAAAATGACTAATATAAAGGTTTAACTGAGATATCAAAGACTTATGGGAGCTGTAGTTGATGTGAAAATAACTAAAAAAGCTGACATAATGAAATCATTCATTAATCAACAGAAAAATCATCAGCTGCTGTTCTGAGAACTAAGGTTTGTTGTTTTTCTCTCGTCTCTGTGACTGTGGTTTAAATACCTCTGGGTTTTAGACTACAGCTGAAATTATTAGTCAGTAAATTGATCAGCACAAAACTGATATGTGGCTAATTTGTTCATTGTTTAAAGGCAGAATGAGCAGGATTAATTTAAACAAAACTAATTCCTCATTTATTACCACCATTAGAAGAGTGTCTACTTTCTCACCTTCCTCCTGTTTTTGTTTGTTCAGGACGTTTCTGGGCTTCAAGCTTTCTGGTGGTGTGACACCTTCAGCCAATTACAGCATGTAAATCCACTACGCACCTTTGGTTTTAGACTATTTTCCTGACAAATGAGCATTTCAAGAGGACACCTTTGGCTTAATAACCTGTAATGGGCATTTTTTTTTTCAAATAAAAAATGTAGACAGAACGATAAATCGAGAAGATATTTGGCAGATTAGATAATAATGAAAATTATATTAGTTGCAGCCTTGTTTCTAACCATTGTTTTGATGAACCAAGGCTACCTTGGCCTTCAAGGAATCAACAATTGCAGTATTTGTTTAAGTGATAATTGCAGTTCACAGCCTCACTAGCAGGAGATCAGCAGCAGATGGCAGACAGACAGTTAATTTAATCTGCAAGAGTGTGATGTGAGAAATATTAGTGTTTTTCTTACACAGAAACAAAAGATAAAAGCAACATTTGAGCATTTTGCATGACAGGCAAGAGAAAAAGAGGCTAATTAAAAATGGGTCAGGACTTCGTCTTTCTGTAACAGCAACATTTTCACTGTGAACTTTGAGTTTAAGCTTTTCCTCCGTCTGCTCTCAGCTCCATCAGACAGCAGCCGTCTCCTCCTCTGCTCCATCCCCTCCATCATCCTCTCACTGAATTTATGTTTCCTGTTGCTTGAGATCTTTGATCTGTTATCTGCTTTGACCCCGAGGTTGATATCAAGAAATGACACTCAAATCTTATTTCATCTGGACTTGTCCAGACCCAAATGGCCATTAAATCTTATTTCCTCATCCCCGGCGGCCTCTAACAGAGTTTGCAAGCCTACTACCAGGAACGAGAAGGGTTTTCAAAACCTCGACCCTCAGGGTCGGTTGCACAGCAGCGGCAAACACAAAATTGGACACAAAGTGAAAGGTTCTCAGATATTGGTGACCTGAAAGCCGAGTCTTTGACCATATTTGATTGTCTTGTACTATTAAGTGTCATTACACTTACTTAAGCAGCACTGTAAAATCTGCGGGTAGTTTCTCCAAAATTTCTGTATCATATCATTTAATCCCAGTCTTGGGGAAATCTTGAAACAAAGCGGGTGACATTTTGTCATTTTACGATGCTGCTTTTATGTTTGCGAACCAGACTCACATTGTTCCAGAGGACCCAAGGTGGTGTGTTATCACTTACTGGCACAGTAGATGTTGCCCCCACGGCCACACTTGGAGCAGCTCTTTGAATCTTATTTCACCCTCGTTGGTTGATGATAACGGGGTTTCTTCCTTCCAGGAAACACTTGGACTGTTCCTGAAAAGACAAAAATGGGGCAAAATCACTAATGTTTTATAAATAATTCATATAAAGCAGGACTCCTTCATCCAAATGTTGCTTCATTTGAGCTTTGTGAGGCTAAATGTCCTTCATCTCATCACAATATAGAAAATATCATCAAGTTGCACTAATTTCCAGATCTGATTGAGTGAACAGTGACAAAAAAACACTCGCAGGGAAATAAATGGTTCATTTAACAGTCCTTGTCTCTGCATGTCTCTGAGGCCGCTGAGCAGTAAAGTAAGTTTCCTGCCTTGATATGCAGCCACAGTGGACTGTTGTCATGTTGGGGCCACTCGGCATAGTAATTACAGAGGGGAACCCCAGAGCACAAAGACTGCAGAGAGTATAAAGAGAGAGAAAGTGCAGAGGAGGGATGACAAACTGTTTCCTGTTACTGTTGAACCCAATCACCGTCATAGAAATACACAGCTTAGAACAGATCAGAACCTTAATCTAGTAAAGGTCTAAAAAGGTGCATTTACTGTATTTTCTTACATTAATGTGTCCTCAATTCATGTCAACACAGAATGTAGCCTGTGGTAGTTTCAAACACAATATTATCTAAATGTTAAAGTGGAAACATTGATCTTAAATGTGTCTTATCAGTAAACTAAGTGATTTACATTTGCTTGGAGCCTCAGAGTGCATGATTTTCACACAAGTGGTTTAAAAAAAGTCTTCAAATCTTTAACTTAAAGCAGGAAAAAGAGGAGAAACCACAAGGAAAAATACTTCATAAAAAAAGTTCTTCAGCCTAAATATTACATAAGTTCAAATTAGCTATTAGCAGGTTTTCACGTTGACTTTTTACAAACTACCAAAGAGCTGCAGTCACACAAAATGACATTTAACACACTGATTGGACAGTTTTGGAGAATGTCATCTCACATCATCAGGACCCTTGACTGACAGCATGTTGGTGTTTAATCTGTATTTTTAATGTTCTCTGGTGTCACACAGGGCTCACAGAGAAATAACTGATTATAAACATTATTAGTTTAATTAGACTGCAAATCAGCTGCATGTTTTGAATAATGACGAGGAGGCAGGAACGGGGCTAAAGGGGAGACGTCATGTACAGCAAACACTTCTGGATGGATGAGTGTGGGATCGTTATGTCACACTTTTTAATGACTTAATTAACTGACAAAGTGCGAGAGCAACACCAGCAGACTGGACTGATTTGGACTGATCAGGGGAAATAATGGTTACCAAATGCTTTACACAGAAATATTAGTTTGCAACAAACAAAAGAGGATTAATTTATTAACAAGTTGGTGGTTTAGCTTTTGAAAACATGCTAAAAACACATATCTGCTATCAAAAATAGCAGGTTATTGGTCTATTTGCTCTAACAAAAGCACTAAAGTCTGCTTAAAAGTGGAGCAAGTGTTGGCTTTGTTGTTCAGTTTGCACCAGGTTTTGATTAACAGCTTGAACATCAGATTAAACCAACCTAACTGATCCAAGAGCAGCAGAGTTTGTTTTAAAAAGGAAACCTTGTTCAGAGTGAAACACTTAAAGTTTCATTAAACTGCAATATGTGTGAACGCAGCAATAATGTTCCAAATGGCTGACTGCTGGAGGTGGGCCATGTGGATAAAATCAACTATTTAATTAAGGAAAATTTCTTTAAAAAAGTGTCATTAATCATCTGGAAAATGAACTTACTGACTGTCTATTATGTCTTTATTGAATCAGACAGGAAGGTTTTCTGTTGATACGGAAAATTAAACATCAGACAAAGCAAACTAATAGTAAGAAATCATAAAAGTTCAGTATTGTCATGAAGCAGTGCTGCTTATAGATTTATAACTTTTAGTTTAGTGGCTTAATAAACCAGAAAATTGAGCTTCTCTCTTCTCCTTTTACTCTCTATGAAGTTTTTCATGTACATTTACACTCAAACTCTTATAACTGCTAATAAAATTTTTATTAGCTTTAATTGTAGTTGTTGCTGTGCATCTTCTTTTCTCTCTCTTTGAGTCAAGTTCTGTTGTCAGAAAAAAGTTTTTTTTCTTGCCACCAAATAAAGTGCTGCATTTCTGTAAAATAAAGAGTATTGCTGAGACAAAAAAATGTCATAATAAATTAAATAAATTAATATTAAAAAAAATTTTTATTTTTTTTTTTGCTTTTAAGGATTGTATTAACAGGGTTGCAGTCTGGTGTGCATGTTCTGTGGGTTTTGCTTCTATGTTCGCTCTGCTCCTCTTCTCCTCGCTTTGTGTCGAGTCCAATAATGATTACATTGTTTTGGTGCCACCAGCATCACTGGTGGCTAAAGGCTTGGTCTCCACACACACACACACACAAACTTGTACATAAGAGCAGGCTTGTGACTCTGTGTCAGTGTGTGTGAGTGTGTGTGTGTGTGTGTGTGTGTGTGAGGACAGATGATGAGGTAGTTGAACAGAACCCGTCTGCTCATTTTAAAACCCTGCTCTCAATCTGAGCCTGTGTCGAGCACATTTCTGTGTGTTTGTGCGGCTGTGCGAGAGAAAGAGTTGGCCGAGGCAGTGGAAAATGTGCGAGCCAGAGACGATGACGTTGGCAGAGCGGAGAAGAACAAACTACTTCCTGAAAATCTGAAAAGCTTCGACTAAACACTCTCTCCAACAGACTTCCCTCTTTCTCTTGCTTTCCTTATTAGACTTCAGCTGAGACTTCCTGTTTTTAACTCATTATGGCTCATGAGCAAGTCTAATGTTTAACTAATTAGCAAAAACAAGTTGCAACAGTTGTTTACTGTTACAAGTTTGCAGCAAAAGAGGCAACATTTGATTGTTTAAATCCTCTTCTTCATTCTTTATTGCCGGCATTTGATATTTACATAAACCTGTTTCTCCTTCGAAAGTCTCATGGTCATTATTATCAACTTATTTAATACTTTTTTGTTTTCACATTTTGCAAAATTTTATCCATTTTGTATCATTTTGTATTTGATCTACTTCACTGGTTTGATTTCATTTTTATCATTCTTATTGTCATGTTGTGAACACTTTGGTTTATAATTGTAGCTGCATTATCTGCTCTAACCTGTGCTGGAGCTGCTATACACAAAGATTTTGTTGCATTTTTTGAACCTCTACTATTTTCTAGGTTTGAATGATGAAGAGGAGAAACAATTTTAATATCAATAAAGAATATTTTATTACTCATGACTGTTGGATCCATCTCATGTTCAAGAAGAGGACACGAATCTATGACAAGAACGTAAAATACAAAGAAAACATATGAACAGGCGAAAAAAACACAATGATTCTGTTCATCCCTGAAGCAGCACTAACACAAGGACACGACCACTGAAGCAAGCAGGCATACACACACCAACACACACAAACACAAATACACACACACACACACACGCATACACACACACAAACAGAGGACGACAGAGTGCCATCTGGGTGTAACCCTGTCACACGTGGCAGGACATGCCAAGGTTAGCCGCCACAAGAACGGATGAATCACCGCACACACACACACACACACACACACACACAAACACACAAACACACACACACCAGGTCAGGTAATTGTCTGTTTTGTTTCTATTTTTAGACTCTATGACAGATCACATTCAGTAGTCTCATATTGTTTATTTATAATCAGATTATTATATTACTGTAGGGAGTAGTCTATTTCTCTTCACTCTCTTAATTGAACATTATTGTTTTGTATTTGATTTTTGCTGTGGTCACAGACTTGGTTAAGGTGGCTTTTTTTAGAGCATGCAGTAAAGCTGATATGAATATTTCATTCAGTGAAATGAATTTTACTGTGAAATAAAAGAAACCTCACAGAATCGTGCAGGTTTAAAGCTCCTGCAGGCCAGTTTTAAATCTGAGAGTGTCTGGATTTTCACAGACATGCAGACAGAATTGTTACAGAATGACTTGCAGATCATTGCTCAGTACTTAAACAGAAACAAAAGGTGCAGACGAACTCAGTGCAAATGAAAAAAGTTTCTGGATTCAACAGAAGAAGCTGAAAGTCAGCAGATTTACCTGATAAAGCATAACGGCAAATTTTTAATGACACACTTATAAAAACAAAAGTCTTCAAAAGGGTGCAGAGTCTGCTCTCTGCTTCATTAATTTTTTTCTTCAAACAGAGAAAGTCTAATTAATTAGAGCTCAAAGTGCTGCAATCTTAAACTTAGCCATAATGTCGTCTGATGAAACAGTGCAATTAATTTCAGGGTTGTGAGTCTCGGCAGTGCACTCGAGCATAGCAGCTTTTATGGGGTTAAAATAAATAAATCCATCTGTTTTATCAAACAAAGTCATCTAATGTCACCTCATGCAAGTCAGCTGGTTTTTTGTCTAGTAGATTTAAATGTATTTATATGAATCATGTCAAATGATACTCATAAAATTTGGACAAATTGATCAAAACACTTGCCCAAATCTTCCCCGTCTGTTAGATTTGTACTTATTCCTTACTTTGTGTTGTATGTTTGATGAGCAAAATGCAATGATCCACAATATGAGCATTAATTTCATAAATTATCAATAGTGACACATCACAGCAACAGCAGCGGCAAACTGAACTGCATACTGAGATCTGATAGGAACAAACTGCAAAAACATAAATATTTAAAATGACATGATATGAGCTGACAAAAAGAAACCACAACCACAAAGCAAGCTGGTCCGTCTTATCGTGCGACTTCCCAAGTTGTCCGAGCAGATCTGTGCCCTCGCCGTTTGCTCTAATTCAGTCCTAAAACTCGATGCTTTAACATTCCTGTAACCGACATTTTCATCATTACTGAGATTTTTCATGCTGCTGCAGTTCTGTTATTGTTTCTAGCGGTGACATGGTTTATTCATCTGCAAAGTTTCAGTGCGTGTGTTGAGTTTGTTTGCAGAGCTAAGAGCAGACAGCTGCAAACGCCGGAGGGCTGCCTCCTGCCTCGCACTGAGAGCACGGTGGATGGAAGGAGGAAAGAGTGCAAGAGGATGGAAAGATGGAAAATGATTCTGCTTCTTGGTTTAGCCCTCAGGAGACTGAACAAAACAACAGCACAGAAATCCATCCACTCTAAAACACACACAATGATATAAGAATGAGTAAAAGGGCCAAGTGACTCCTTCTTTTTTCGCTCTTGGACAAATTTTCAGGCTCATTTGGTTCGTTTAGAAAAGGCGGACAGCAGCCGTTACAAGGCTCTGCCTGTAGCTACAACAGCAACCTAGACCTCTAAAGTCATAAAAGTCTATTTACCATCTAATTTCTTCTGTTTCATGTCCATTCGTGCTTCGTATAACCAAGCGATTGTGTCCTAAACATGACTGAACATCTCTGTATCTGAAGCAGGCTCACTTTAAAGCAGCTATTTCCCATTAACCACATTTTGCAGCAGCTCTGATTCACCAGAAAATGTTTTAATAAGTTACACACACAGGACACAAAGTCATCCTAAAAAGAAGGCAATATGTGGATTTGTGGTTTCTCTTGGACAAAGACGCCAAAAAGGCATTTGCAGCGTTTTTTTTTTGTGACTAACATCCTCTGCTTTATTGATGCTCAAAGTGAGACTGGCAGCGTTTTTAGTCTCAGCGAACTCTACAGTGCAGCTTTCTGCTTTATGGCTCTGTCAGTCTTGCATATGAGGCTGCCAGATCAGTATAATAAGGCCGAGGACTTCCCTGAACTCCTCCCAGGCTGAAAGTGATGATGAACAGACCCACGGGAAAAGGATTATTCTAACAATCATATTAGGCAACATTAGACCTTCGAGAAACTCTACATTTGTCATGTTTGGGTCAAATGGTTTAGAATAGGATTTCAAGAGTTTGCACAAATTGCTTAACACAATACAGTAAAGCCAATAAGATATTTTATGCTTTAATGTAAAACTAACAATGTTAGATCAGCAGGCCTTGACCCTTCTTCTATTTCTACCTTGATCTATCCTGAGCTATTACCACTCTGCTTTTTTTAAATTCATGATATCCCAGAGTGGCTCTTCTCCTGACAAAGAGATGCATAGAAAGAAACTGTAATGAAATTATTTGTATGATTTGCAGAAATACACGGCACGAATGATGAGAATGATGTCTGTTTGAGAGGCATTCACACAATACAAAGATGTGCTTGTGTGCAGCCAATGTGTGTGTGTGTGTGTGTGTGTGTGTGTGTGCGCTTCACTGTGCGACATCATGTCTTTATAAGGAGAGGAGACAGTTTTATCTCAGTCAGTACCAAGAACAGATACACAGGCTGAGATGACTGAACCAATAAGCCGGACTGTCTGCAGAGATAAACACAGACTCTGAACATTATGCTCAGCTTCCTACAGTTTGTCATCGCTGTGACTCCCTCAAAGAAAAGAGACAAAACTTGTTAATTACTGAGGTTACAGGTGCCGGTACAAGTTTTATTTTTCACATTTGGACGGAGCCAGGTCTGTTGTTTCCCTCTATTTTCAGTCATTATGCTAAGCTAAACTATCCATTATCAGGCTGAAGCTTCATATTTAATGGGGACATACATGACTGAAATCAAAGAGGTAGATTTCCCAAAATATCAGATTATTTCTTTATGAATATCAGATTCCTGACTGACATGAGGTTACATGAGGAGTCTTTGGATCAAAAGCAGGGAGAGAAACATGATATGTGAATGTTTTTCTAAAAAAGTCAGAGGAAACTCTAGTTCGTCTTAAGAAAATGCTGTATAATTTATACTTCTGCATCATATGTTTATTATATCTATATCTCTTTAAAACAAGAAGTCTTTTTCTGAGCCAGATGTCTGAATTCCACTTCAGAACATCTAAATTCTATCAGCTGCTATGGAATAGCATATTTAGTTGGGCAGTGCAATGAACACTAACTTTATTTTATCGACAGTTATCAAAAATACATAAATACACATTTCAGGATAACTAATTTAGGCATATTTTTAGCCTGTAAGATAGTTTTTTCTTTACTTGATATATGCTGAAAGTAAACATCATTGTCATTGTTTTCATACTTTCAGACAGAAAACCACAGCACAGTGTTTGTACACCGTGTTCAAAGAAAGAGTCACACTCTGTTCTGTGATGATATTAAAAAAATAATCAGCCCTGTGCCAGGGACAGGGCAGAGAAAACACACGAAACAAGATGCATCATGTCCCTGAGAAATAAAGATAAGTGTTATTGTTAAGAGCAGCAAGTCAAACTGTTCATTTTTAAAATAGTAATGTGCTCTCTGTGTCACATTAGAAAAACTAAACCTGCTCCTCACACCTGTGACACATTCTGCTGACCGTATTGATATAAACATGGTTCACTGTTATCAAATCTCAGAGGGTAAGTTTCCTTTTTATGAGATTATGTTTATGACATTACAAAAGATAGAGCACAACATACGGAGGGAGAGGAGGAGACGACTCAAACACACAATCTAGACCGGTCATACAGTGAAGTGTGACAAGTGATGATTTCGTTAAGGGTCACACAGGAAGGCAACAACTGATACAAGATATATCCACATAGAAAAACACCCATGCAGAGCCCTTCTATGATATCTTTTTGTAACTACAATATGTAAAAACATAGAGATACTAATCTCTTCTCCGGTCCGACCACAGCTTTCCTTTAAACACTTAACAACCATCCAAACAGCAGATGAACAGCAATTAATCAACATGAAATGGTGCAAAAATCAACCTGATTACCTTATCAATATTGCTGATCATGTATGAAGGAACACATTTGTAATTAAGTTTTGCACTTCTAAAAAGACTTGCAAAGGACAAATTAAAAATGAATTAGACACAGATACAGCACAGGTTCAGATATTCTGACTTGTGCTCTCGAGGGCACTTAAACTTCCACATTTTTCCATCCTAAACCTTCCATGGTGACAATTATTCTATCTCTTATTGTGATAATATTAAGTTTAACAGTGTCAACAAAGTAATTAACCAGGAGTATGCACTTCTATGTTTTTTTTATGCAGTGCAGGATCCTGCTGGATGATGTGGCTTTGTGGGCTCATAAATGAGAGGTTTGTGTTTTGTAAGGGCTCACACCTTAAGCCTAAAATTACAGTTTGAGTTGGGGTTACAAGCCTAAAGCATGACGCATCACCAGGCCTCTGCCAGGCAGCAACCTCCAGGGCTGCAAAATGAAGTGCCAAAAACTGCAGTTCCTCAAATGGCCACTTGAGACTGACCAAAAAAGCATGTGCACTAGACAGTCTGGCCAATAATCTGCCAAAAAATACCAGGAGGATTTTGGAGTCGACTTGCAAAGGTGACCAACAGTCTGACCTTCCGACAACTCACCTCTTTTCCCCTGGGAAAACAAAGAGAAAGAGACAAAAAAAGCTTGAAGGTGACACCCTTTTCTTTTTTTTTGTGACACTCTCTCTCCTTAAGGTGCCTTGTCTCCAGCTTTTATGACATCTGTCACCACAAACCAACCCTCACCGAACAAAGCCCATCCTCAGAGACAGCCAGGGGAGATGTGAGCTGAGTAAACGTCGCAATGTCAGCACGCGAGCGTCTGATTCATGGGGCACTGGGTTCACACACACACACACACTGATACACAGACACATGCTATAGTCCAGAGTTGCAGAGCTGTCACTGGGGTCAGTCGGGAGACGTGTGATATCTTGACAGAGTTGAAGTGTTCGCTGACACAGAAACACATGCAACACACCACGGAGCCTCACAGTCTGTCCCCGTCCCTCTGTGCGACCCAGAGTGTGTATATTTAAAGGATATGTGTGTCCTTTCCACTTCAAGTCAAGTCTGCTGTTATTAAAACATTTGGTACTTGAGATTAAGAGTATTTTCAGCTGTTCCGACATATTTTACACTAAGCAGGTTGCACACCTTAGTTGAAATTGACCTTATTTAATGTATTTTGACCTGTTAAATAACATTAAATTGTCATTTTTTGAAAGTTTGTTTTCTTTTTCTCTTTAGCACAAAGTCACATCAGTCTCATGCTTTTAAACAAGCGTCGAGACGGCCAGCAGACTGTATGTTGCTGTGCTCTGGCACAAACCGTACAGGGAAACACATAAAAGCGTCACATGTAGACCTACATTTGTAAGACATCAAATGCATCCAAAGACTTTGCCTTTAATGAGCTCCCAGGACACACAGCCTCATGCTATATGAGGATGTTTCACAGGGATGAGAGACAGGTGTCCGCATTTGGTTGTTTACCTTTTTGGAGGCATTTGTGGAGTGGAAAATGTCCACAGAGTTAAAAGGAACATGTGCCGCCTTACCCAGATTAAAGAAGTTAATTGAGATATTAAACTTAAATCAGTCATTTGTCTTATTTTTTTATGTTTTGCATGCGTTATATAAAGCACCTTGAAGTCTGGTGGCTGTTTTCAAGGGAAAATCTGCCGACTGTTTTTCTACGGGGGAAGATTAGTGATTTAAAATGGTATAAAAACTAATAAGTGGTGACAGTTGGTGTTCAGAGCTAAAATAAGTCAAAATTTAATTGTAAGTTTCTTTTCTCAAACCTTTAGAGAAACATTCTGTATATATAAAAACATCAACAACAGTGCTATATTACAGTATGTTCTCTTTGCAAAACACTTGTCCTCACAGCTGTGACTTAAACTCATTAGGACAGTGCTACTTATTACCTAATTGCTGAAAATAACTTACAGCGGCCACTGTCACCTACTCATTATATGAGCTCACCTCCTGTCAGGGCTGCAGTTACATCATCATCTGTTGGCAAATTGATGCTTCACTCTGTAGTTTCTGTAAATATACAAAAATGTTCTTCACAATAATGGAATTCTAAAGTAAAAAGAAAATTAAATTACTTAGAATAAGTTTTAGTGTCAATACAAAAAAAATTTTCTCACCATTGCTTGAGTTGGACATAATGTCTGTCAAACACAGGTGTTACTCATTAAAATCAATTAATCATCCAGAGTTCACATCACTGTGTATGCTGCTTCATACCCACACTGAACTGCTAACTAGATACACCTGTGTTGGCTTCCTGCCATTATAATAAATAGCATACCACTAGCTTAGTGTATGTTAATTAGGTTCATGTAATACAGTACTGTACTTTAGCATCAGTGGCACTTTTACTTGAGTATTTCCACTTTCTGCTAGTATATACCTTAAGACTACAAACTAGAGGAAAACATTTTACTTTGAGTTATTTTACTTTTCACAGTTTTATTTTACATACAAATAATGATGAGTTTATAAAAAATGATTCTCTTTTAAATACAACTCAATACATGTAAAATATTTTACCATATAAAACTGTTGATATAAGCTCTACTTGGACTAGCTTAAACATTAAAACATACATTAAGTCAGCAATATCAAACCAATAATACAACCAATAGAGGCCATTATGCAGCAAAAGGAGTATTTTTACGTTTTACAAGACTTGGATACAAATATATTCCACTTTTGAAACACTTAAAATCGACTGCAATTGTAATTTGAAAATGTTTTAAACTAGGCTACTTACAATTAATTTGGTTAGCCTACTTCCTTCGCCACTTCTCAAACCAATATGGCCGCGTTGACATCTGATTATTCAAATAAAATCATGTCAGCGGAAGCCGAGAGCGGCTATGGTTGCTATTAGTCTTTTTTTCATTTTGTTATCTCGTGACAATGAGATATATTAATGCGTTAACATGGGATAATGGCTTGTTAGCCCGTGATAACAAGATAAACTAATGCGTTATCTCGAAAAACAAGCCGTTATTCCGAGAAAACGTACTAATTTATCCATTATCAGGAGATAACATAATAAATAAAAAAGATCATGGCTGCTCTCGGCTTCCGTAGGTGACCCCACCCTTTCTTCTGATAAAAATGTATCACTAGTTGTTTCTTTTTTCCACTGGGCACCCCTTTTAGTGTAGTATTGGCATAAAGCCTGGTCCTAGCTGTTGTAATTAGCTGCCTCATTAACGCACCTGTGCAGATTGCTCTTCAGGGGAAGGGGGGTGCGTGGATGGTGTTTGGTTCTACAAGTATTTATTAATTTTAGATTTCTCATTTTATTTAATTGTTTTAAAGAACTTTATTTGTGTGTTCGTCTTTGTTTGTTGTAAATGCCTGTTAAGATCAATTGATTCTCATCATTCTAGCATTAAAACATTAAAATATAATAGAATGTACTTTATTAATCCCAGAAACTCGGGATAGCAAAAATATATTTTAAAAAGTCCATATATTTTAATATAAAAAATGACTGCTCACCAGAGAAATCACAAATGTAATGTGTTGGATTTGTGGTGAATCTTTTTTCTCTTGTACAAAATTGCATTTTAAGGTAGGAGGATCATGAGCTGCTGAGTTTTTGCTTCACTCTTTCAGTCTTGAAAGTCTACTGTTTGTGTGCGCGCGTGTGAGTGTGTGTGTTTGTGTGAGTGTGTGTGCATGACAAGACTCAGCAAGCAGCGCGTGGGAGGACTGAGACCACATACAGAGCTTGAAACTCCCAGCTTTAAGCATAATGGATATTGGATTAGGCATCCCAGTGCCTCCTGGTAAACCAAAAACACCCACCATGGCCTTGACAAGTGAACAACTTGCAGAGCTTTTTGCAAAGTTCATGTGAGGTTAGAAAGCATCTTTCTATCCATCTATCCATCTAAAGTTGCAGAAAAGACTTTGACTAACTTCATAATGTCAAACTTGGCAGGATAATTTTAATTTCAAGCTGTTTACGGGTCTGTTTCAAGCCCCTTTTCTTCCAAAGCGTCATTAGTTTTGCTAATATTAACACAGTACAAACAGAATTCGCTCAGTCCCTCGGCAGTAAAATCAATCCAATTGTTCACCAGTGTGAAAATAAAGAAAACATTGATTTTTCACATGAATTACAATGAGTGGACTAATTTAAACAGAACAGTGTGATAGATGATAAGACTCTACTTTATTCTGCTGAGAAATTCTGCCCACACTTTGCCCTGAAGGTTGACCTTGCTAAGATGGCAGTGTAGTTTTTAGTCTAGGCTGCTGAAAGTTGGCGGTAGATAAAGAATCAAATGTACCGACTTTTGGGTAAAAACTGATTTTTTTACTGACTTTTTCCCAGTAAAAGAGCAAGTACTGCATGTTATAAAAACTGGAGGTTTATTTTGTAATAAATTAGCCCCAAGAGCAGGAGTCAGGCCTCAGATAAATAAGTTAGTCTTGTCAGATTGGGGCTTTTTCCTGAGTTTTATTACATGAAAAAGACAATTTATTGCAAAAAATTAACTTTATTCAGAGGTTAATAGCCCTAAAATGTAAAACACCTCTGGTTTAAGTCTTGAAACAGATTATCTAACTCAAAATATCTACATTTAGGTTTTTATAAATGTATCTTGAATGTATTAGTCATGTGTGGATGAGTTTTTCTCTGTCGTTACCAATATAATCCTTGAGATCTGTGAGAGATTTAACAAATAAAACTGAAGATAACGTTCCATAATCCTCTGTATTTGTGTATGATTCATGAAATGTGACTAAGAATGGATTTTTCCTGTATTTAACTCTAATTAGCACCAACCCACGTACTGAGGAGAAATATTCATCTTCCAACCACAACACTGTGATTTTATACTGAAGTAAAATTTGTGTTTTTGTGTTCATTCATCTTCTCTTTAACCAGAAAGAATACATCCATTATATCATCAACTCCAATCCATCAAGTCCAGTGGTCTTTTCTATATTAACATAAGAAGGCAAACAAAGAATCTAAAGAGAAAAATGCAGATTTTGCTCAAACTTAATGATAGAAATTAGGAATTCAAACCACTCACACAATAAATAACACAGGAAACGTTCGTGGGACCTGACTCGAGCGCATTTTATTGAACGTTTATAACTGTTAAAAACATGTATAAAATTGGTCCTGTTTCAGAAACAAGGCACGCATAGTCATGTCAATGTTCAGTGTTCATGTCATTATTAGCATTATCATTTATCATCAACATCATCATCAGCAAGTTCCATCTCAGTAATTGTCTAATAGTAGTATCAAGCATTCCCTAATATAAAAACACGTTCCATTTTTTTTTTTTTCACAGAGGTTAAAATTTTATTCCGAGCAGCAAGACAATATTCATGCAAAGACGGGAGTGGAGGAGAAGATGCGAGCTGACTGGACTGACAGGCTGATGGGTCTTTAATAGTAGGTCTCCCGTTCAACCCAACCTGGAAAACAAAGGCAGAGAAAACAAACAAACAACAGATTTAGAGACAATTTTGTGGGTATTCTTTTCTTTTTGCATTTATTACAGGCAGGCAAAGAGGCTGGAAGATGATGGAGTAATAAGACCTAAGTGGAAAGTATAAAAACTGTCCATAAAGCAGAGAGAGGTTGAAAAACAAGACAGAAATGAACAGCAGAGGTAGAGAAAGAGGCGAAAGTGCATAGGGGAGGAGAGAAGATAATAAAAGCATGGGTTCTGGACTCACCTCCTGGGCTGCGTCTGAGAATCAGCTTACGGATTTCATCATAGATAAAGATGAGCAGGGAGTAGGGGAAGGCGCAGAACCACCAGTTGGGCCTGGAAAACACACACAAAATGAGAGAGATGAGAAACTGATCCAGCGCCCCGGGCCAGGATGAGCAACATGTGGTAGGTGGAGTAAGCATGATTACGGAGTGAACCAGATATGCACTCGGCTTATCCACGGATTGGGACCTGTTCTTGTGTTTTACTCACTTGAGAGGGTACATTCTGAGGGCGACGTCCATGCCCGGGCAGTAAGAGAGGAAGGCAGCCAGGGCGGTCTCCTCAAACAGTCCAAAGATCAGGATCTTGTTCCTGAAGCACACGAAGAAACAATTAAGACTTTAAGACTCTGAAACCAGAGTTGCAAACCAACTATTCAATGTGAGTGAAAATAGCTGAGATTGAACATCATCATCTTGTTGCTGGGATCTCAAAACTCAAAATAAACACTGAGGTAGACTAGAGTTCCTCCAAAATAAAAAAAATAAAATAAATAAAAACAGAGCAGGGAGAGGACAGTAGATGGTCTACTGAATAGTGAATTTTTGGTACTTTATAGTAACTTCAGTTTTCAGGCCAAGCTTATTATGAATCTGCTCAGAGCAGCTGCATGTTTTAATAAAAATATCAATATTTTCCACCAGAGTATCGATAACAAATTGCAAGAGGGTGTAGTAAGATATTTTGTCTCATCTTTGATACTGACATGATTTAATAAATGTTTTTATACTCACTTCATGCCCTGCTGGAAGACAGAGTTCCTCCTGGTCTTACAGATGATCAGATCGGCCCACTGGACGATGACGATGCTGACAAAGAAAGCCGTGTGACAGGTGAACTCCACGATCTTCCTCTGCTCATAGGTCTGACAGGAAACACACACAAACCGTAGCAAACGGTAAATACCAGGTGGTTAATAGCCCAAACTGTTTCCTCTCCTTGTGGATTGTCCAGTAAATGTGACTCACCCACTGCTGTCCATAGCTGTCCTCCAGGTCATTGATGTATTTGTTATCCCAGTTCACTCGGATTCCCACCAGGGTGGAGGGCAGGAAGCCGTTTTCAGCTAAGATCACAAAGTAGGTGAAGAAACCTGCCAGCGCCTGGATCATGCCTGAGAGGAAGAAAGGATGTGATCCGAAGGCGTTAAGTTTCTGACACCACGCTGCATTTGAGCGAGTTACAAAATCAATCTGACATTAGATAATCTTTTGATTAATGACTGAACTGAGTTGGTTTCACACTGAATTAATTGAGGCGGTTAATTAGTCCATTTAGAGTTCGAAATGAAACTGGGAATCAATAAATGATTAAGCAAACAAATCTGCTTCGTGGCCTTCTGGAGCATAAAATGAGATAAATGAGAGTGTGAATGAAAGAGTCAGTCAATTTGATTAGTCAGTCTTCTGGGGAATTTTGAGGAATAAACCATGTGTTGTTCAATAAATAACTGACTAAATAAATACATAAGATTAGGTTGTCTTCTGAGGAATTAGCAGGGCTAATCAAAATTAAAATTATTTATGGGTAATTTTAGTTCATTAATTATTGAAATTGCTAGGAGATAAATAAACCATAAAGACACAATTTGGTTATTTAATATTTTGACAGGTTGCAACGTTACATATTAGAATCAGTGAAAACAGACTGAAAACAACATGCTGGCTTGTGTTTACTGCTCTTATAAAGGTAGCTTGGAAAGTTCAGGGGGGTCAAACCTATTCCTGGCTTCATTACCAAAGAGAGGAAAATCAAAAGCCAGAGGGACTGCTCTATCATCACTCAAACGCACACACAGTTATCTATCAGTACAAGCCTATTTCTGGTGCACGCCGCTATTCTAGTTATCTCGGACCACCCAGGCGCTGAGCTGCCTTCCCGGGGAAATCTACCACAGAGACTGAGAGCAAACTCTTGGTTCTGGTTTGGTTTCAGCTGTGTGTTTAGTAAATCTGGATTTTTGTTTACCGATCTGTCCGTAGGCTATGCTGATGAGCCTCTCGTTCACCAGTTTGTCTGTTTTGGGGTTTCTGGGCTGCCTCTTCAT
>JAPZDY010000017.1:4654594-4667575 GCA_029783645.1 Ctenochaetus hawaiiensis
GAGAGGGAGGGAGGATGGGAGAGAGAGAAGCAGAAAGGAAAACAGAGAGGGAAAGAAAGACAAGAAGAGCAGCAAGAGAAACAATAAAAAGATGGATGAAACAAGGTACAAACCACAGTGCAGAGTAACTACAGATGGAAAACAGAGGGAGTCTGAGATGGAGTGAGTGTGAAAAAGGAGAGAAAAGAAGGAGAGAGGGAGTACGCTGTGTTCTGTCACAGACAAGAGGTGGCGTGTGACAAAAGCCCCGGTTAATACACAATGACTGCCAAGCGGAAAGAATGTTAAATCCTCGGAGTGAGAGAGAGAGGGACAGAGGGAAGGAAAACAGGTAGAAACAGAGAGAACAAGAGGGAAACAGACTGGAAAGAATGGATGTGAAGGTGTAGTTGGGTTGCCCCTTTGGTTGAGATTAAAAGTGGCCGAGGGCTGACATCACAGGTCAGTTCACACTGGAAAGAACAGCGTGAAGAGTCCACGCTCGGCAGGAGAGATGGTTCCTCCTCAAGGGAATTTACCTGTTAACTCTCTTCCATTTACCCTCATAGATATGTTTTTGGAGCCACTTTCAGCCCTTTTTCCAACATAGATCCGGTTCCATTCTGGTTCGCACATCTGATTTCAAACCATTCCAAGCATTTCAACCAAAAACACTCCTTCAGAATTAGAGAAGGTAGTTCTTGACTTAAAAAAAATAGC
Organism: Ctenochaetus hawaiiensis; assembly: GCA_029783645.1. NCBI lineage: Eukaryota > Metazoa > Chordata > Actinopteri > Acanthuriformes > Acanthuridae > Ctenochaetus > Ctenochaetus hawaiiensis. The sequence continues at coordinate 4,655,294 of JAPZDY010000017.1, forward strand.
AGGTTTCCTTTAAGAACCAAAGTGGGGCTATCAAAATCCTCAGAGTATTTTGCACTGTGCAATGCTCTCTGTTATTAACAGATCTTTGATTACAGCGATTGTGCCAACACGCCTTAAGACATCTCCAAAAATGGGCTGCAGCGGGGTCTAACTGAACTACACTCACATTGTGCACACACTGTTATGATGAGTTAGACCTTTAACTAGAGATGCTGCTTTAAAAATCTACTAGTTACAAATTTAACATACCTTTATAGTGTGAATGGCATGTAAGAGTTTAACTATACATCTCAGATGTCATTTATTGGTCTGCTCTCCCATCATTGCATCAAAATATGTGCCAGTTTCACTCTCTCTCTGTCTAGCAACATCAAAAAGGGGTCAGCTGAATAAACCCATCTTTCTCTTAAATCTATTTATTTAAATGGCCTGTGGTTGACCCAAATTTAAAACTTTTCCACATACAAATTCAAATCCTGTGTGTGAACATATCTGGCTTGTAGCTGGTAGTTCTGAATTACGTCACTGCAGATATTTTGTTGCTGATGGTGACACCAATGTTTAGTGTTTTACAAACCATTTCCTTGCAGGGAAAATTTATTATAATTACAGCAAAAAATCTTTCCGAATTCTTTTCAAATTGCACAAATGACACCTTTCTACAGTCTGAATTTTAAATTGCTGCTGTCTTTTTTAGTAATGCAGCCAGTTTGGAGGAAATATACTGTTGAGTCAGGTAGTATTATGAAATATTTAGCTGGATTGTCCCCATCGTCTCCTGCAAGCCCGACAGCTGTCTCCCAGTTTCTGCTCTGCATCACTGCCCAGTTTACCAGTCAGTGGGGGGAGTGCAGTTTGAGGAGGTAATATTGCATCAGTTAGCAATACTTATGTATTTAATAAGTATTGTAGCAGTCAAGAAATGTATTCATTTTCAGCCCCACCCTCTTTCGTCCCCTCTCTCTATCATGTTCAGAAGCCAAGTTGTTCTATGGTGGCAATGCGGCAACTGGTGCCTCTTGGCTCCCCCTAATATCACCCACCACCTCCCCCCCTCTGAGGCAATCAATCTCTCCTCTCGCTCCTCTCAGCTCACTTGCTCTTCTCTGTTTATTGCACTGCGCTGCCGATGTGATGGGAAAACAATGGAAGGCAGAAAAAGGGCAGCAGAGGGGTAATCTCATATTTAAAAATGAGCAGGAGGTGCATGTCCATAACACGAGAGGGGGAAACTGGAAAAAAAAAATCATCGCTGCCAGACTTGCCTCATACCTGAGCTCCTTCTCACAGCCCCAGATTCTTCTCAATTACAACAAAACAACTTCTCATCCTCCCTCTCCTCCCCCTCCACCTTTCTCTTCCTCACACCAGGAAAGCTCTCTAGTGGCGATTATCTCGTCCAAGTCTAGCTATTCATATGTGCCAGCACTGAATGTATTGGAGGAGAGGAGAGAAGAGGCAGTGGGTAAGTGGAGGGAGGTTGGATGGGGGCAGGGCATGGCTTTCATCATATATGAGAGAGAGAGTGAAAAAAAAAAAAAACCCAGCAGCCAAGAAACCAAGAGAGAGTGAGCAAAGATTTTCTGAATCACAAAAGAGCGACAGGGAGAAGAAGAGGAAGGAGAAGACTGAATGAGCCATTCTGCTTCACATCTCCCGCCAGATCTCTCTCATCTCTCTTGGTCTGTCTTTCTTTCCCTTTCTCTCCCTCCATCCAACTCTCCATCCCTTGCAGGCTGAATCTATAATGAGTGTTTCTATTGCGCAGCATAGCAGGGTGTGGCGACTACTGATATTTCATACAATGGGATTCAGTTACATCCCATACAATTCAAGTTGGTGGTGAAAAACAGCTGTGTTTTCCCTGTAAAGAAAACTAACAAGCAAAACAATAACAAAAAGGCTGCTGGTGAATTTATCGTGTATTCACAGACAAGCATGCCTCTCAAGCATGCCTCTTGTCATTTATTAGTATACAATGCAAATTGTGGCACTTATAATAAATAACAGGGCAAATAAGGGCATATAAAAGAAAATACATTTTACCAAACAAATTAAAAGCACAAAAAATTAAATCTGAAGCAAAGACCAACAGAAGGGACAGAGAAGATAGAGGAAAAAATGGAGAGCATCGTACTACGCTTACCTCTCCTTACGATACTTATAAACAACTTTCAGATATAGATATGCAATTCAATCCATTCTGACTGCAAGATTAGTAATCTGTCAGTGACGGATTATTGCTAGTTGGTGAAATTTGCAAGTTTTTGAATGATATTTAAGCTTTGGGATGAGAGAGCAGCAAGATACATGACAAATGCTTGAATCCTGCAATAACACCACTTTAATGCCACTTAACTACAATGCAGTTCTTGAATAATTTCGCATCATGCAAAAGTGTGTCAGCCTTAAAAGCAAACACACTCCAAATAGACCCCCCCCCCCAAAAAAACAAACAAACAAACAAAAAAACGCTGCGTTGATTCGACTACAGATTAAGTTTAAGACAATTGGTCACAGACGTCTAAAATTTCCCAGCAGAGGAAAACGTGGGTTGGACTTTCTAACATAACTCTCCCACTGTTAAGCCATTATACCCAGAATACACAGCTGCTCGAAAAAGTGTTGCGCTTAAATAGAAAAATGTTACAAAATAGCAAAACAACAACGGTTTCCTTCTGAGTGGAGAGCTTAAGTGATGAAAGAACACTTAATATATGCTGTAATGTCAAAATAATTAAGGTATGAAGACTGTATTTTGCACTTTTTTGACTAAGAGTGCACGAAAACATCCCTCTAGACCGCGAACTAACCCCCGCAGCCATTCAAACTGTTTTCTCAGTTCCAACGGTTTTTATCTCTCCAACTGCAACGTCGCATGCTAATCATGTTAGCTAGCAAAACTTTGACAATCTAGGCGTCTGAGTACATCCCGTTATGTAACCGGACACCGAGCCGTTTCAAGGCACTGAGAAGCATCTTTGTAACCGATGGAAACTTATTTCTTCGGAGTTTATCCTCCCTGCCAGCCGAAATAAGTGAGAAGGGGGTCTTGAGCTCCGGGGGAGTTTCAAACAGGGAAGTCATCAAAGTGCCGAGAAACAGCAGGCATTTTGATAGAAAAACGAGGTTTGCTGCTCATCTTAACACGTGATCCTCCACCTCCCCTCTGTGACAACATCAACATCGATAAAGTAAACCACTTGTTTGAATGGTCAAAATTTAAAGCCATTTTTTTACCCAGCTGACATCCCAATGTAAACATTAAAAGCATCTACGAAGTCAAACAAAGACAAAATTTATACTCACTCCTCTTCCCATGGTTGCTCAGATGTGGACTTTCTTCCCAGTTCAAGTAAAAAATGAGAAACAAAAATCCACCTTAAAATTATTTACATAAAAAAAATAATATTAAAACAAAATAAAAGTCCTGGATGTGACCGTTATTTTTTTTTTTTGTTTTTTTGTTTTTTTTATTTCTTCAGCACGTGTCACTCCTCCAGAACACACATCCGAGCTCGCGAGCCGCCGCGGCAGACCCTCCAATACTTATAGACGGCGTTCCTTCCATTGTGACGTCGACGGCATTTACCATGGTAACCCCACGGATGGAGGCGGGGCATCCTCCATTATTGGGCGTTTTTTTCTTTTTTTACTTCTTTTTTTTCAGTTTGACATGCAACACACACACATACAAAGCACATATAATTCAGTGTATTGATACCTCGATTGGGATCAAACTCAAATACCAGCTAAATTATTAGATTTACTATTAAAATATTTGAAGGAAATATTATCATATTATTGAAAATATCAACAAATCAGAATGATGCAGCAGTTTGAGAAATGTGTTGTGACATTTTTCACCACATGTACTTGCACAACATCACACACAAAACATGTGAAGGTACTGCATATACCAAAGCTTCTTATAGTCTGTATTGTGACTGTTGTGACTGAAATTATTATTACTATATAACAGGAATAGTTTACCTGCCAAAATACTTCAGCATCTGATGAACATTTTATGTATCCTGTTTGTTTAATCTGTACAACAGATATGCGAAAAATAAAGTCGCCAACATTTCTTCCCACTATCTGGTCACTTTTCAGTTGCAACCAGAATCTACTTGGGGCCAAACCCTTTGTTGAATAGTGGATTTTAATCTTAAGTGTTCAAGCTTTAAAAGAACTGCAAGGTAGATTTTTTACTTTCTGACAGAGCTACTATAGCTGCATCCCAGTTTCCAGTCTATACCCTAAGTTAAGCTAATCTAACCAACCACTGGCTTTTACTTTATCTTGTCAAGATATTTATCTACTCAGTTAACTGTCACCAAGAATGCACATTTCCACAAATTGTTTTGAACTCTAACTGTTTTGTTCACTTTGAAAAGATAGCCCTTCACCACCCTACCCTGCCACACACACACACACACACTTACACTTGCACACACATTCATGCACACTTCTAATTCATCTACACCTCACCCAGCTTAACAGCTGGGTTCGCAGACACCTCCCTTCCCCTGCTGCTTTGACAAGGTTGTTGCATGCTGATAGCGAGTAGCCGACTTCTGAACCCTCTGCTCCAAATCTAAAGCTGCAAAAGCAGATTTATCTGTGTAACACTGCCATCAGCGTACTATAGATACACTGCTGTTGGTATAGATTCACAGCAGCAGTGCAATACCATGCCAGCAATGGATTTGAAAGCACTGACAAATAAAAGAGAAGTATCTGTTTATTTGTCTGATGATACTAACTTGTAAAAGTGCTGCCTGAGGTTCCACAGCATGTGATGGCCTCTAATAGCTCTGGGGCCCCGTTAAAATATTCCCCCTCTCCTCCTGAACAGCAGAGCCCCTGTCCATTGTTTTCGAAAGCATATTTCACTGTCTTTACTGTCACTGGGGTACAAATAGTTGCAACTTGAATCCCTGTTATTTCTAGGACGCTCCCTGTAGAGACTTAAGTTGGAGGGGTCTCCCATGCAGAGACCCCATCGATTATCAACATTGCAGCCATGCTAGGAAGTTTAGCTGTACTGTACACCAGCAGCAGCGCCCTTATGGCCATTTGCATCTGTTCCAGGAGCTTTTAAACCCTTTGATCCAACAACACAAATGAGAGATTTAGTCTTTCATCCCTGGATCTAAGCCTGAAACTAGAAACATGCAGCCACTTGTTGTACATTTGTCCTGACAGAAGCGGAGTTTCAGCCTCACCTGCATCATGCAAACCTCTGCCAGAACTTATTTTATTGTATATATTCATAAAACAGTATTTGCTGAATGTAACAAATTCCTGTCATTGCTCTCCTGTCTGCAGCTTTAACCAGCTCTATTAGCGGGGCTGTAATAGATCACATTTTATAAGCGACCTTTTCAACCATGAAGAGGACCCGGGGCAGGCAGGATGAGCGCGCCATTGGATTCCTATTGTATCCTGATAGGTAGACTGTGTGTCACTCACTGTCTGGCTCCCTGTGTATTCTAATAGGCCTTATCAGTTGGCCTGGAGAGCACTCTGCATCAATCGACAAGATAAACCTGTGACAGATCAAACAGCGACAGGGAGATTTCACTGCGAGGCTTCAGCGAGGACCTCATCTCTAGCTCTGACACACACACATCCACACACACACACACATGCTTGATTACCTTGCCATCTCCTCTTTTATCCATTAAACCTCTTTTCTAAAGTATGATGCAAAAAATAAATAATTTCATAGAGTGAGCAAAACAAGAAGCACACAAACAAAACCACAAGTGCACCTTAATCGCAGATGGACACACAGCAGTAAGCCCTGGCATTGTGGGGGTGTATGTCTGTGTGTGTGTGTGTGCATATGTTGATACATGTGCATGCGTAAATGCATTATAAATGTGGAGTCCACATGCTGTATTTTTGTTTTTGCTGAGCGCATTCACATCCATGCATGTGCCATCAGTGTAGCTTGCGTGTTACCAGTATCGTTCTATAAATAGCCTAGATTTTATTTAGATGTGGGAGAAAAGAGAGGGGGAAAGAGAGAGAGAGAGGGCTCTCAAATGTGTTGCCATAGCAACAGGCACGTTCAGGGGCCCTGCTTGTGAAGGAAGGATGAAGGCATGATAATGTTGGTGTCTGTCTGCTGCCTCTTTTCTCTTCTTTCTCCCCCTCCTGCGCTCAGTTCATCTCATCTGAATCGCTTTACAGACATGACAATTCATCAGAAAAAATATTAACAAAGCAGCGAGGAAGAACCCACAGACGCTTTTTTGCTATCAGACCATAATAAGACGATTAATTACACGCCTTGGAAATGTGCCCTACAAAACGCCAATATTTGTTTGTTCCCTCGCTCTGAATCTTCCTTCCTCTTTATCGCATCGACTCACTTTTGTCATCATCCATCAACCTCTTTCTGTCTTTTTAATCTGTTTCTTCCTCTTTTCTCCACTTCCCTCCATCCTTTTGTCTGCAGACTCTGCTGTCTGACTTACACTAGCACCCTCTGCTGTAAAAGAAACCACCTGAGAAGTTGAAGGGGAAAAAAAAAACTGAGACTCTCAACTGCTCCATTCGGTCCTGAATTAGGCAGAACGCACCATTTTCACTGATTAAAACCATCCTTTTTAACGATATTCTGTCAACAAATGTTCCCCGAGGGTGTGTGAAAAAGGCCATCTATGACCAAGTTGGTGTGATGATACTGACTACACACACACACACACACACACAGCTGAGGGAGAATGGGGGTGTTCATAATGACCAGGGTAAACACAAAGTAGATAGCACTAGAGTGGGTTCAGTTTATTTTCACTAAGGGCCTCTTTGCATTAGCAGTCGACAGAGCGATGCATAGCAAACACCGATGGGGCAGACTGGCGCTTGAGATAATGAACACACACAAACATACATGCACACACACACACAACTCTGAGAAGCTTTTCCTTAATATCTGGTGGGTAAAGATAAATGGCAAAGCTAGTGAGTCAATCAAGAGAAAATGAACTGGTTTTAATTATCAGCTACTGGATTTAGTCACAAGTGCAGACAGCAAATCTAACATTTCAACTTTTATTAAATTTTTTGTTTTTTAAGTAGCAGAAGTGCAAAAAATTTGACAGAATTTTAGAGGGGGCTGTTGTTTCTTTTAAGTAGGAGGACTGCAAGTGACTAATTCTTTATTAAAATCACCTCCAGTGACGACTCCTTATCAAAAAACATTTCATTTTCTCAGCAGAGTGAGATAATTCACTCTTTATCAACTCCTTGTATCTGAAACAAAGTTTAGGAACTGTTGAGGTGGAAAATCCCACTGTATGGGTCACCGGACCTGACTCACTGCTTCATACCTACTGAACCCTGAAACAACATCCCGCATCAAATTCCTGAAATGTTGTTTTTATCCTTACGGTGTCAAAGAAAAGCAAAAGAAACAAACTTTCAAGCAACATCAATGTACAATAGTGTGGACATGTTTTATTGTGAATAAGATTTACATCAAGATATTGTTAATTTATCCATGCTTTGTGTTTCTGGGGTCTGACTCACAGCTCAGACAAATATGTAACATGGCAGAAGATAACGATGAAACACTGACTTCACAATCTGTGGTGTTGTCGTGTGGACTCAGTAGTATGTTTCCTGCTCCACCCAACCTAGAAACCAAAAGAGACAGAATTAGGGACATGGGTTTGAGACTCATATTTGGGTTCTAAATTCTCCTCATCCACTGACAAATCAAAATAAGGACTATAACAGGATGTTGACTCGGCTGTGGCCTTTCACTTTTTCACCCAGGCTGCGGGGTGATATCACCCTCATGATGGCTGACAGTGATTTAAAGGAAACAGACAGAATTGGGGAGCGCAAACGAGATGCGTTGTTGAATTTAGGGCCAGGACTTTCTTGATGATGCCATTTAGAGACACGTCCTGCAGGGACACGGAGGTTCTGGCATTTTTCGTCTGGCAGTCACTCATGAGGAGATGATATCATCCTGTATCAGAAGTCGGTGTCAGTCCAAGGTGTGGATGCTTGAGTTATGTGGCTCAGCCTCTTTTAGCCAGGCCTCCTGAGCCCATAGCAAACAGTGCGGATACTCGTTTCACTGGAGGGTACAAACCACTGGACTGGAATCATGTTTTCAACTTTAAATGAAAGTGTTAAACTCCACAGAAGATTTTTGTTTAAGTAACCTTTTTTTAAATTAATCCTAAAAAAATTTCTTTTTTTCATTCTTTGCCCTAATTTTTTAAATTTTAGTTTGAAACTGTGTCAGTTTAACTTGTATTTTCTGTCTGATTGTAACATATTATTCGCCATGGATGGCTAAAGGGATGTTCACTGATCTGTGCTGTGGGGCTCAGATGTAGCAGACCCAAACACACACACACACACACTCAGTCACAGCTGCATCAGAGCCAGCTCTGCATACAGGTTCTGCTCAGCTCTGTGGGTGGAATGAGGCATTAACAAAGGCAGGGTTGAGGGTTCAAATCCCACTGGGTCCTGCCATCTGCCACAGTTCACTGGTCTGTGTGAGGACGCAGTTGTGACGGGGATAACAGTGACACGCACACACACAAAAATAGAAACAGGGGCAAATACACTGCACTCGCTAAACCCACACACACTGTACCTGCATGTTGCTTCCTAACCTTGTAATACATCATTTATGAACAGACCATCGCTTTTACTCTCTGTTTTACTGTATATCATCACACTAGGAGGTGAGGAGTGGTGATTAATACCATTGCAAAGACTCTAAAAAATGTAGTTAAAACTAAATAACTACAGAGAAGGTCAAGTTTTAGTCTGATTTGTTGGTTGTTAGTATCGTGATATCTCTAAAAATTGTGCAAAAATTCAGTGAAATTTGGTGGAAACCAGTGTGTTAAGAAGTAATTTTACTGTCCTGCAGAAGAAAAAAAAAATGTATTCCCAACAGCTCAACCTCCTGTTTAGAAAGATATTCTGTTCTTTGCTGTGACAAGGCATTTGTTAGTTAAAATAATGTTTTATTGGGTTATGTGGCTAATAAAGTCATCTAACTTTCTCAGACCATAAATGGACAATTAATTCCTCAGTTTTACAACCGCTGCATCTGGAGATACATGATTTTCTTTGGACAGTATCGAGGTTTGAAGGGCTGAATCTGATTTTTTCATTTGGCCAAATCGAGATTAATCCTGTCCTCCTCATCCTCCTACATTCACCTCCAAATACAGTTAACAGAAGCAGAAACGTGTAACACAAACCCTTTAACTGCCTCAGAGAGCAGGGAGCAAAAAAAAGAAAAAATCAAATATAATAAACAAGTCAGTGAAGTTCTTACCGCCTGGGTTGCGTCTGAGGATATATCTTCTAGCTTCATCATACAGGAAGATGAGAAGGGAGTAGGGGAAGGCACAGAACCACCAACATGGTCTAAGGGATGGACAGAGAGAGACATTGAGTCAATGTGACAAAAAAGACAAGAGCACTCTTTCCAGGCTGTTGGAGAGGCTGAGCTGGAAAGTAATTCCCGTACAGAAAGTTTTATGGCTTAATGGTTGGTTCAAGGTTCACTAAAAGCACATGAAATGCTTTGGGGGCGAACGTTAGGACACAAAATGTACTCTATCAATGTGTTTATCTCTGTGAGAGTCCTCTCTGCAGACAGTTATGAAACTGTTAAAAATTCCTATGGTGCACTAAGATTTTTAATAAAATTTGTCACTTTTTTATTATCAGTTTCTTAAATTTGTGGGCTGCTGTTGAGTGTTTTTGTTGATGTATTTGCTATGAATGATGTAGTGCAGTTTCAAATGCATAACCACTTTCAGAAAGTCTAAATAGCTCAGACACTTTGCTTAGTTAGTTGATAATTTGCTACTTTTCTCTCCATAGCAGTATGTACCTCTCTATGTCTATCTTAATACAATTTGCAAGACACGACCTCCGTAATGACAGGAATAAAAAAAAACCAAACAAACAAACAAGGCAAATCCAGGAAGCAGAAAAGACGGAAATAGGGAGAGGAAGACAAAACCATTCAGACACAGAGGGGAAGACAATGTGGTCAGTTAAACATCACACACCTACAAAAGGTGAGCAGGTGAGTTAGGAGTTTAAAGGGGAGAAGAGGAGACAGAAACACTGGGAACAGATGAAAATGTGGTGAGAAAGAAAGGTGAAGCAGCAGTTGAAGGAGACGCAAAACAATTAGAAGATGATGAGATTTCAGCTGCATGTGAAAGTTCTGAGCTAATGAGTTGAACTTGTCCTCACTGCTTTCTATTTTCCTCTGTTGGGCAAACAATCTCATTAATACAGCAGCTCCTCTGCTTCCTTCTGCCTCTGAAGTGGAAATTAGCGGTGACACTAGGTAACATCCATCCTTTTTTTAACTCTATAATAAAGCTAAAACAGCAAAGACTTCAACTTTATCATCAGGGAATCCAGGGAAAACAATGTCAAAGTGAAGCTCCACTGAGCAACAAGAGGCGAAGAGAATTCATGGAAAAAAGGATTTCATGGATTATCTCCTTAATATGCATAAACCTAACAAAACCTGCGCTCGTAAATTCCCCTGCATACATAAAATGAGTATTTACTAGTGTTTAATGCAGGATTTTGTATCCTTGAAAGTTTCCTGGGAAGCTTATCAGTTGTACACAGTGTTTTGGTGCAGTATTTTGAGCACAGGTTAATAAGATGTCTCTGTGCGAGTGTGTGTGTTTTACTCACTTAAGAGGGAACATTCTGAGGGCGACGTCCATGCCTGGGCAATATGACAGGAAGGCAGCCAGAGCTGTCTCCTCAAACAGACCAAAGATGAGGATACGGTTCCTGTGGAGGCGAAGGGTCACCACAGTTAGAAGACCTTGCTCTTAGATTGATGGAAAAACATATATGAGTTCTGTGTCTTTTTTTATGCACGTACTTCATTCCCTGCTGCAGGATGGAGTTCCTCCTGGTCTTGCAGATGATCAGATCGGCCCACTGCACGATCACGATGCTGGCGAAGAAAGCTGTGTGGCAGGTGAACTCTACGATCTTTCTGCGCTCGTATGTCTGGTGGATAGAACGTTTGAAAAATGATTAGCACATTTTTCTCTTCTTTCCTTTCCTGGAAAATAACGGTTTTCTACTATACTGTTTTTTATTTTTTTTATGTTGTGCAAGGCATTTATCCACAGCTGGTGTATAACCAACTGTATGTAGATGAAGGTCAGCAGATGTACCAGAATGGGAAGCTAAGTAATAAACTGCTGTAATGGTGACAGCAACAAAACACATTTCATCCTAGAATAAAAAAGTCAAATCAGTAAGTGTTTAGTTTTTAGAGAATATCTGCAGTTTAACCTGTTTGACATACAGCCTCTTAAAACAGGAAACAGAAGCTGTTATATCCATCAATTCTCTTCTCAAAGCTGTAAGACTCCCTTTACAAAAACAGTCATTTTCCCTCGCAGGAAAAAGGAGCTGCTTATCTACCACTGCTTAAATGAGTTAGTGTATTTGTGTTACAGGGTTTTAAAGGGTTAGTTTGAATTTACCGAAGGCACACAATAATACAAACAAACTGATCGTTGAGGCAACCATAGACCAGTAACTCCTGTGTTCTGTGAGGTAAAATTATATCTTTTGTGAAAGGAGGCTGGTGGTTTTAGAGAAAGCAATGTAACAGCTTTCGTTTATCACCAGGAAGAGCAATCTGACAACAAGGCAAAGACGGGAAAATATTTGAAAAAAAAACCACATTGAATGAGGGCCTTTCTTAAGGTAGTTAAAATGTGTTTTTGCTGCTTTTCTCACAACAGTTAACTACTTAACTTCACACACCTGCTTCCTGAAGATTGGGGCATGCTGTCAGCCATCCACTGTAGGTAATACATGACTTAAAATACTAAACTATCCCTTGAAGCATTACTGCTAAAGACAGACTGCAAAATTATTGAGAGCATCAGCATTACTCACCCACTGCTGACCGTAGCTGTCTTCCAGGTCATTCACATATCTGTCATCCCACAGCACTCTGATTCCTATCAGGTCGTTGGGGAGGAAGCCATTTTCAGCCAGGATCACAAAATATGTGAAGAACCCAGCTGTGGCCTGCATCATACCTGACAGTGAAGAAGAGCAGTTTAACTCAGGATAACTCTTTAGAAAAACACCAAACAACAACTACTTCTGTCACGTTATCTGAAAAAGTGGAGTATACTTACCAATCTGTCCGTAGGCTATGCTGATGAGCCTCTCGTTCACCAGTTTGTCTGTTTTGGGGTTTCTGGGCTGCCTCTTCAT
>JAPZDY010000017.1:4667796-4681293 GCA_029783645.1 Ctenochaetus hawaiiensis
GTTCCCAGGTCAATACAGAGGATGGTGACGGTTCCCAGGGGCAGAGGGATGTTAGCGATGATGAAGAGGAGGAAGGGGGTGATTTCAGGGATGTTACTGGTCAGAGTGTAGGCGATGGACTTCTTCAAGTTGTCAAAGATCAGACGGCCTGATGAGAACAAGACATACGGTCATTATTATCATCTAAAGCCTCCAGCTAAGTAAGAACATTTAAAATCCATTGAGGTTATGATGATTTCTGTGCAATTTTTTTTAAACCTTTTCAGCTCAAAGGAATTCAAAGTGCCCTGTTAAATACAGTCTTTTACCTTCTTCCACTCCAGTAACAATGGAGGCGAAGTTGTCATCCAGCAGGATCATGTCAGCCGCCTGCTTGGAGACATCAGATCCAGCGATACCCATGGCAACACCAATGTCGGCCTTCTTCAGAGCTGGAGAGTCGTTCACACCATCACCTGTCACAGCCACAATGGCTCCCTGCAAAGAGAGAAGTGTTGATGGCATAATTAATATTTGTGTGTGGAAATAATTAAAAAAATCACTTAAGTTATTTTTTAATTTCATTGCAGAGGAGCAAAAGAATGTCACATTTCCCCTGCAGACTTCAGCCGAGGTGAGAATTCAGACTGATTTCTGTGTTCAACCGAGCTAAAGGTGTTACTTCCTTTTCAGAGAAAAGTCGCCATTGTTGCCTTTGAGTGACATTTCGATTTCTGAAGCTGCACTGCTCCACTAAATAATTTCCTGTTGTGTGAAAGAGACCCCTCTGATTTCAGAACATTTCACGGCAATTCAGCTTTATTTGACAGAGCAGACAAAAGTGATGAAAGTGATTAAGAGACAGATGTGGCATCAGTTGAGCGACAGCTCGTCCTCTGAGAATTCTGATCTAAAGATAATCAGTAGATGTGCTGCACGCTGACTACGGATAAAAAGCCGGTGGGATTTCCTTAAAAAGAGAAAATGATGGTTTTAAATATTTGCTTTGATGAAAGCGATGTGGGTTATTAGTTTCCACCCTGGCGTTCATATCTAGCCCTCCCATATACATTTAAACATAAAAAATAGATTCACAGTTAGAGTCTGTGGTATTAAAAAGACCTTGCTCTGCTTCCTGATGCACTCGAGAATATTTTGATGCGCGGGTGAGGTCACAGCTTGACGGATGCTACGCTTGATTATTCTGCATCACACCAAAGCAATAATCATAAATAAGCATTGGGGGATATCAAATATTCACACATGAATTTCCATAATAAGGCGCAGGCCCATGCTGTGTTTTGTAAACTGTAAAACAGCAGTATAAACACTGCAGAGGCTCATACAGACACACACACCTCCTCGTTGGTTCTGTTTTTACCTGTCTCTGGCAGCCCTCCACAATGATCAGTTTCTGCTGCGGGGAGGTCCTGGCGAAAACAATCTCAGTGTGGTACTTCAGGATGTCATCAAGCTGCTCTGAGGTCAGATCCTTCAGGTCTCCGCCGTGGACGACGCAGGCCTTGGCATCTCTGGAGAGAACACAGAGCTGTGATGTTGCTTCAGCTCATTTACAAAAAACCTGGTTTCAATGTGGTGTTAGAATATTTAGAGGGGAATAAAAAACATGCAGCACATCTGAATCAAACAGGGCCAAGAACGTGTCCTTGGCAGTTCCGATTTTTGTTTCCATGACAGGTGGAACAAAGTTTGTACTGAATCAGCACTCACACACTCGGGCTTTCTGAGAATAACCAGTACCTTGGGTTGACTTCATTGATTGGGATGTTCAGACGAGCAGCGATGTCTTCAACAGTCTCGTTGCCTTCAGAGATGATGCCCACACCCTTAGCAATGGCCTTAGCAGTGATTGGATGATCACCTGTTACCATGATGACCTAGCAGGGGACATTGTGAAGGAGATTTTTATAAATTTGGTCACACAACTGTTCAAACATGTTTCCAATCCATGACAGTTAGCTGAATGAAATAACTTAATGTTAACTCGGTGAGTCGTTTCTGCTTTAATAAGGGCTTTACCTTGATTCCAGCGCTCCTGCATTTGCCCACAGCATCGGGCACAGCGGCACGAGGAGGGTCAATCATGGACATGAGGCCAATGAAGCAAAGGTTCTCAGTGGGGAAGTTCACCTCGTCTGTGTCAAAGGCAAAGCCTTCTGGGAACTGGTCATCAGGCAGGTTAAAATGGCAGAAACCTGGATGGGAAACAGGACAAAGAAACAGTTAAGGAAAAGGAAAAATAGCCAAATGAAGTTGCGGTTTGAGTTTCCATTCTGTTCATCAATCCCAATAGCAGTTCATCCTCACCCAGCACTCTCTCTCCCAGACCTCCCAGTTCCAGGTAGGCGTTCTGGAAAGCGTCTTTCATCTCATCATCCAGAGGCTGCTCTTTGCCTTGGATCATGATGGAGGAGCAACGGTCCAAAATCCTCTCCGGGGCTCCTTTCATCACCAGCAGGTGCTTGGACTCTCCTTCGGGTGTGCTGTTTTTGTGAATGGAGAGCTGGTACTTGTTAGTGGAGTTGAACGGGATCTCGGATATTTTGGGGTTTTTCTCTCTCATTTCCTGGACAGATCCGCAGCACAGCTCGATGCATTTGAGGAGGGCAGATTCAGAGGCATCACCTGCCACATCTCTCTGGAAAAGGAACAAAGTTCAGCAGCCGTTTAATCACAAAGGCAAATATGAGTTGATTTGATATAATATAATGGTGTTCATATAGAGTCTGAGTGTCCTCACACAAAACCTTTCCTGCTCCACATCTTACACGTTTTTGTGTCACCTCACAATGCAAAATGCAAAAACAAAAGCAGCTAGAGAGCCGGCCATGAAAGAAAAATGCTAATTTTCTGTATTTTTTCATCATAATTACTGGCCTTGATAAACACCAGCTCCGTGTTTACTCTCTTCTGACTCTCGTAACAGTGACTGAGGGAGAAATAATGAGCACTGAGAGAGAATGACGGGTAATTAGAGCCATGATGCCGACCAGACATTTACAGGTGATAAACACACACAAATGCATGTACACTCTGGAGACACACACATGTTAACAGGTTATTAACACAGGACAGAAGTCGAGTAGAGTCGACGCTCCAAGAGAAGTCTGGGTGCCAAGAGACATACTTACATTGGTGTGTGTGTGTGTGTGTGTGTGTGTGTTTGCCAGTGTGCTTTCGGGGAGATGTGGTTAGGAATAATTATGTGGTTACTACATGTGTGTATACACTCCTGAGAGAGTGATATAAGCTGGAACACATGCCTCCATTTTGGTGAATCATTTCTAACCTTTTCATTGTCTGATATTTAGATTTAAAAAATCAATCTGTGTATAAAATTGCAGGAAAGCGCAGAAACCAAAGACAAAGGACAGACATGCAGATAATAATGGCAAGTGGTAGCTGGGCTGCTTACATTTGTTCTCCATTATCACAACACAGCAGACCGCTTAAATTGCTAATGGTGGATAGCCAGTGTTGATGACATTAAAGAGTTCTTATGTGCTAAAGTCAGTAGCCCATCATGGAGGTTGACAGCATCTCTTAGCAATGCAAGCCCATGGCAAAGAGATCTGAACCAACACTCATCTCTTACAAAGTACACTCGAACAGGTGTTGGCATTACCAGAGATGAAATGAAGCAAATATCCGGAAAAAAGAACAATGGGCAACACTTGTTTGGTTTTACTGTAATTTTAAACAGTTTGGGAAAAATGGCACAATCAAATTGGACAATGAGTCAACAGTAAAGGACTTCTAAATCCTGCCCACATAATGAGCACACAAACTAAAGGCCTAGAACAACAGAGAAAGCTTTCTTATTGTGGAACAAAGGATGAAAGATAATCCACACTTCTGTTTTTAGTTACAAGAGCTAATTATTTCCCTAATAACATTAATTCATGTGAGAAACCTCTGTTGTCAGACGTCCTGTTTAAGAGAAGCCATCCTATTTAGTATTTTTTATTCAAGTAAACAGAGAAGGAGAACTGGAATGCAGGAGAAATGAGGGTTAAAAAAAATCTACCTTCAGGATGGGAACGTTGCTCTGCTCAGCCAGGAAGACGGCGCGGTTGCAGAGTCCGGCGATTCTGGCCAGGGCTGCCCAGGTGGCAGAGCTCCTGTCAAAGGAGGTCCCGCTCTGGTTCTCAGTGGTGTCGGCCTCGTGGATCTGGTTGTCGAACCACATGTGGGCCACGGTCATCCTGTTCTGGGTCAGGGTGCCGGTCTTGTCAGAGCAGATGGTGGAGGTGGAGCCCAGGGTCTCTACAGCTTCCAAGTTCTTCACCAGGCAGTTCTTCTTGGCCATACGCTTGGCAGTCAGGGTCAGACACACCTACAGATGAAAACGCTTGGGTCAGTTTGTGGCTGAGTTGTTTTTAGGATCCATATTTAACCCTTTCATACATAGGAAACACAAAGACTCACAGTGACAGTAGCCAGGAGACCTTCAGGTACGTTGGCGACAATGATACCAATGAGGAAGATGACGGCCTCCAGCCAGCCGTACCCAAGGATGAGGGAGAGGATGAAGAAGGAAACACCCAGAAAGACGGCCACACCGGTGATGATGTGGATAAAGTGCTCGATCTCAACAGCAATGGGAGTTTTTCCGCCCTCCAGACTGGAAGCCAGGGTGGCGATACGACCCATGACGGTACGATCTCCAGTGTTGATGACGACTCCTCTGGCAGTTCCTGGACAGAGCAAGAGATGTTAAGAGTTTAAGATCATTTATAGATTATTTCATTTGGTTCACATTTAAATTCATCTTTTGCTGTAAAGTCACCATTAACATATGTAAAAACTGTTCACACCTTAAACTTTGACTGTGTAGACAAATTTGTTAAAATTCACTTCCCTTTAGTTTTTACTGTCTTTAATTAATTTACATTGTCTCCCTAAATTTGCGACTTTTGCAGTTTCTGGAAACTTTCAAGGTTTAATTTCCTTGAAACTTGGAATTAAATTGAATCTAATTCAAATTTAAAATTGCTTTGACCCTACAAGTTATTAGCTCTCTACCTTCAACACAGTTGGTGGAGAAGAAAACAATGTTTCTGGTCTCCAGAGGGTTGTCATTGGAGAAGTCTGGAGTACGAGTCTGGGGCTCAGATTCACCAGTGAGAGAAGAGTTGTCCACCTGATGGGAAGAAGTATAGTAAAAATGAAATACTTAAGAAAGCTAGTGAGGTTAAAATAGCAAAACATCCTTAGGACAATGCAAAAACTGTTTTTGGATCTAAATAATATTTAAAATAAGCAAAAACTTTTGATTGAAACAACGTAATTTTCCTCTTTGAGGCAATAAAAAGATGCCTGTTGAGAAAAGGAATAAGAGGAAGTGGGTAACTGTTTAAAAAACCACATCTGTCATCTGTCATCTGTTATTTCCAGTCACATGTTGAGCAACAGTGGAGCAACTGTCACCACTGTATGGAAGTTAATCATTACTTCTTTTGTCTTAATCGACCAATGATAACATTCAGAGGCTTTATTAGCTGAGCACTAAGAAAAGCTACAGACCTTGCAGCCGTGAGCAGAGATGATTCGCAGATCGGCGGGGATCCTGTCTCCACCTTTCACCTCCACCAAATCTCCAACCACAACCTCCTCGGCATTGATGCTCTTCTTCTCTCCTTCACGCACAACCAGGGCTTGCTACAGTATCAGAGGTGAAATGCATGGATTTAGGATGCGTTCAAAGCCTCCACACCCTATGTGTAAGTTTTGCTTTTATTCCCAGCAGCAGAAAAGCGGATATGACCGACAAAATGTGTCAGCTGTGTTGTAACGTTGATGAAGTAATACTGCTCCTAAATATTGTGCAACATGTTCTATTATTTGGGACTCAAATCTGATATGAGCTTTTTAATGTCACTTTTTTGTGTTTCAGAAAATGATGAAACGTGGAAAAAGGCCATGAAAAACTTACCTGTGGGACCAGGTTCTTGAAGGAGTCCATGATCTTGGAGCTCTTTGCCTCTTGATAGTAGGAGAAGCAACCAGTGATGATGACGACAGCGGAAAGCACAACACCGAGGTACAACTACAGAGAGAGAAGAGACTGTCAGTCAGTTCATCTTTGGCTTTATTAGATCTTTATTCAACGAATCAAATTTAATTATCATACACTACAATGTCCTTACGTTATCGTTAGCAGGTTCGTCTTCTGAGGCAGCCTGGATACCGTAAGCAAGGAAGCAGAGGATAGCACCGATCCACAGCAGCATGGAGAAACCACCAAACAGCTGGAAACAAGGTTAAAAAAGTTCAAGTCTCTGCTGGTTTTTCTAGCTACAAAGAGCAAAATTTGCATTTCTAAAATCTGAATATGCAAAAAGGTTTTGTTGCTTTGCATGGGAATTACTGCTCCTTGCAACTGGGAATTTTAACTCTGAGGTGACTTCTACCTGTTTACAGAACTTGACCCACTCAGGTGTTGTGGGAGGAGGCGTGAGGGCGTTTGGACCGTCTCGGGCCAGGATCTCTTTTGCTCTGGAGTTAGAAAGACCCTAAAGGGGAGACATAAAGAGAAAGGTTCAACAGTGCAGATTGACTGGAAGAAAGACACAGAGTTAAGTTACAGATTGTCTCAACTGAAGCACAACTGTGTCTGTGTAAAACTAAGAGAAACGATAATAGAATATAACAGTTTGATCTGCCAGACTATTTCTTTGCCTTTGTCCCAATTCACTGAAGGGAGACACTTTAAAGGACAAGACAGAGTGATAAGTTTCCTGTGGAACTGTTTTATTTTGTAAGCAAGAACACCGCTATTACCTCAAAAGCCGGCAGATTAAAGTTTGGTTGAAACATAAACAGAAGAGACCACATCCACAGGAAGTATCTCAGTATAACTGCTTCCTCTTTCATCATTCTGCGTGATCAGACTTTCAGCTTGACACCACGTGATTGTTTCAGCAACCCATTATTCAGATTTTTCCTTATTCTGTCTCCAATTGGGTCTCACCCTGACATTATTTTAGCCCTAACCATCTAAATGTGACCCTTAACAAGAGACGAAAATCAACCAATCAGAGGGACACTGGGAAAGTCTTCTCAAGCAATATTTGATTGGCTAAAGGAAAATTACTGCCTCCGATATGGAAGCAGTGATAATGTATGATAGGACACAGGTCGTATCTCTACTATCAGTGAACAGTGCCTGTATTGATAAGGTCATGGTCACGTTTTCTTACAGTGGTAAAAAAGCTTTAAGAACTGAGTGAAAGGTGACTGAAGCTCTCTTTGTAGGGGTGGCTGAAGCAAAAGCAGGGTTTTTTTCTTGTCGATGGGGTCAATATGACCGGTGTTCCTGCGTGAATGAAGTCTTTGTTTGGGTGAAAACTCAGACAGATCAGATTTCAGGGGATAATCAGCATCAGTCAAACATTTGGCCAGTGTAGGGTTTTTAAATTCTGTGTATGTGTATCCTCAGCTTGATGGACACAAAGGTAGAAACATGGGATTTTCTATGTCTGTGCTTCTTTAATACGCTAAAATGATGAATAAATGCATGACAAAATACATACAAGTGTAAAGAGGATATCTGTTTTTAACCTCAGCTCACACTGCAAGATCTTTCTGGGCCTCTGGGATTATCAGCCAGTACATCAACCCCAAAGGGTTACTATCACTTTGGTTACACTCACACACAGTCAAAAACAATCAGATACAAATGCTGCATGCTCACCCTGGTTAGGTCGGTTCCATATTTTCTGTGAAGTTCGTCCAAGGTTAACTTATGATCATCCTGTTGACAGAGAGAGAGAGAGGGAGAGTGAGAGACGTTGCGTAAAACAAGACAAAATCCCTGTCATTTTAAAACCACAGATATTATCTCCTTTGAGGATTAAAAAAATGTCCTGTCATGTCCTCCAAAGGGACACAGGGAACATAAAGATGACAAGGCAAAATCTGATCTGGATTACGGACGCATGCCGGACCATACAGTGCGATTTTAAGATTAGTCAAAGCAGACATTTGGGTAAGATTAGAGTCTGTGGACTATTGAAAACTTGCATTCAAAGGTGAGGGCCAAGCTGCCATGAGCTCACTTACGTATGAACTCATCCAACAAGTCAGTTTGTTGCAACACACAGTTTGAATGAGTCCAACTAAAGAGTGTAGTCTCTTTCTGACACAAAAGCATTGCTGTCATTGGGAAGAATAAGGTGGATGATCTGATCAGCTTAGCGTTTTTCAGACAAATTTTGATCAAAGGGTCTTGAATTACTTAAAAAAAGCTTTAATCCGCTGGCAATTTCTTTATTTAAGTGAAAGAAAATGCAAACAAAAATGGATCTGCAAATATACAACAAGAGAAGCTGGCATATTCACGCGCCTACACTGTGGTTTTCTGAATAACGCCTACAGCGAGTGAATGAATAGAGATTCTTTAAATGTAATTTAGATGACCTGCAATAAGATCCTGACTCCCACCTTTCATTCCTTCATACCGCAAAACAACAAGGAATTGTAATTTTTCTATCAGAAAAACCAAAAGACTGACATACGCTGAGTTTATGTGGTGATTTACTGACCTCACATATGAGATAAATTCTTGTTGTGATTGAAATGGTTTCTGTATTTTCCATTTCGGTATTTATAGTTTTTTCTAAGTGATTACTTTTCCGTGTAATAAAAGCTGCACAGCTTGCTACACCCTGACAAAATGCAATGAGTCAACCATTATATATATGGAAAGTATGTCACGTTGTAGCTTTCTGCTCGTATTTATTATTAATACATGCACTGGAGGGAAAAACAGTGGAGACTAGTCTGTTTACGATGGTCTGTTTAATGAATAACAAGGTTATTTGTTTAAACCATAGACTCCAATTTTTATGATTCATAGTAAAAGCAATTCCTCAAATTTCCTCTAATAGATGGCAGCTTTGCTTTCAGTTGCTCTTAATCCATAGTGAACGAATGCACGGTTAAGGGATTGAATGAATAAAAAAATAAATGAAGACACAGTTCATGCCACCCGATGACAGCCCTGCTTTATATTACGTAAGTTTGCTTTGACCTTTCAAAGTTTAATGTTTCAATCATCCGATGATTGGACTGTATATAAGTACCGTGTGCAATTAGACATTTACATAATAGTAATTTGACCACTGAAAATGTGAAGTCCTGAGCTGTAAATGGATGAAGCGCGTCCCTTTACATTTATGGTGCTGGAGAAAATGGGTGTAATTGCACGGTTCCGCCTGGCCTGCCATCATTTTGCATTATAATAAGCAAGCAAAGTGTTCCATGACAAATGTGCCATGGATAATGTTTTATCACATGCCCCAAAGTACTGTGGCTTTTTTTAGCTGTTAGTCAGCAGTTCTTTTGAAGCCCGTAGAGGAAATTTTTTTCACTAGCTTTGATACTCCGACTCATAAATACACACATTTGGATAACGTTTGGACGGCAAAACACATACACACACTGCGACTAGTTTAAGAAATCAAATTGAGCATGTTTCTATATTTAGCGTTTTTCTGTTGGACTTTGTCACATTTGATCAGACTGCTTTATGTTGCTATGGGAACAGTTTCCATTGTCTTTAGCTGGACTTTGGTGCCTCAGTTCATAATATGATTGTGCAAGTATGATGGTGCAATAATCATTAACATGTCTGCTTCATGAACTCTATAGCGACCCACCTACACCCTCACTACTGTTCTACTGCTGCCCAGTTTATCATTTGACCTGAGTTCAAATTTGAAACCTGAGTACATTTTTTTGCTACCAGATTCTCCTTTTTCACCAAATTATCTCTGCTTCTTGAACTGGTTTTGTTAAATCTCTTCAGTCATTGGTGCTGTGTTGCAATCTAAATGTAGTTGCCGTAGTTTTGCAATCATTAACACATTATTAATATAGAGCATTGCACAATGCACAATAACCTGTAAAATATGAAACTGGTTTGTACCTCAGGTCAAGAAAAACCTGCTATATTTTCGACTTGACTTTTCAGACTCTCAACCAACATATTTCATTCAAAATGCTCTAAGATTTGATGGATCAACTGGAACAGAAAAGCTTCCATGCTGGTGAAAAAGTCAAGTAAAGGTAAGTAAAACTTGTTCTAAAACTAAAACCCTTGCAAATACATAATGTTTTATTATCAGCGGGGAGGCACATGAAAGACAGCGCCTCATTAATGCTGGTAAATGATATGCTAGGATGGGGAGGTATGGCTGACTGGCAATATGGTTGCTGTGGCATTGGGATGTCCTTCAGCAGCGGAAGGACTCTGTGATCTAGTTAAGACATCAGGAGGACAATAACCATTAATATGTCACCTGAATGGTAGTTTTATTACCCAATAACCAGTAGTACTCAGTGACCTGCTGGGTGACATTTAGCAGGAGCAAAGAAACGTGCAGAAAGTAAAGAATTAATAATAAAATTAGCGACACAACATTACATCCCCATTCCACTGTAATGATACTTATGAAAAAGTACTTAAGAAATGTGTAGTATCAATCAATTTACACCTTCACCTGATGACCTTGTGAAAGTCAGGTAACAGCTAACATCTTCAATACATCATATAGCAATATTACAGAAAATGCAAACATTGCTATAAAATAATCAAATCATTAAATGAACATTTTAAAATGATGTGTTTCACTGAGGTCTGATGAGTTTTAAGATGAACATGAGACCTGATTCTGCCTGCTGACCTTGTGAAGGACACTATCTTATGAAGGTTAAGAGGTGCTTTGTCTTAACAAGCCATTTTAGTGGTAGTCTCACAAAAGTGAAACAGGCTGGGGCTAATTTCTTATAAAGCTATTTATTTTGTTCTGGATGGAACATAAACCGCTTTAATGCATGAACAGCACCAGACAACAGTTTGGACATGCTTTCATGTTAAGTTGAATGAGAAGGTGTGCCCCAACTGCTAATAAAAAGCCATCAGTGAACAATTAAACATACAGTCAGTGGTTTGAAAACATTCATAAGCTCTTTTCATTGACTGGGGATGATCTTACTGCAGAAGTACCTAACTGACCTTGGGAAATGACCTCAGCCAGCAACAGATTGAGAGAAAAGCTGACAGTAGTGGAAAACGGGTAACTGTTCTGTACAGGAAATGTCAAACTTACATAAAACCTCAATGCACGCCACTTTACAACTCTGCACATTTCTATGCATTTAGAGCAGATGAGTGCTGCCGTGCTGATGGTTTCAAGATTGTGGCCGGAGATAAAAATGAAAGCGCCCTGCAGAAACTATAGATGATCTAGGAGTTTAAAAGGAAGTAAGAAGCTAGAATATTATATGTTTACTTGCAGTGGGAAAAGAGCCAGTTCACATGTTTTGGTAACCTGAGGACAATAATGACAATAGAGCCTCTCACCTAACATTTCAGCACCGAAAACAGATCCAAATAAGCACGACTTAGAAGTTAAGTATGGCTGTGAACTCCTTAATAACATGTAACAGCACATAAAGCAGTGTAAGCATCAATCTTTTGAAATACTGGGCAGACAGCTACATCTCATGTGACTAGCCATGAGGTCAAAGCAGAGGTTTGTCTAAGCTGTGACTGTATCATTGCTGTGACCAAAGGCAGGGACTTAGAGTGACCACGAGTGTCAACATGGTCTGAGTAAGACAGTCATTAAGCATGAGGCAAACAATGTCTATGGGAGGACACGGTTGTAAAGTTCAGGAAGATCATTCTGCTTCATGCCTTACTTCCTTTCAGCGTTAATGAAGTTTAAAACACTTAAAAAGCCATTTACAAAGTCACTTTGGAGTGAACTGCCTCATTGAAATGCCCCAATCGAGTACTTAAGATAATCACAGACTACTTTGACTTTTGTTTGTGTACTTACCAGGTCCACTTCTTTCTTCAGATCATCCATATCCTTGTCCCCCTTGCCTTTCTTGCTTTTCCTCTCCTTGCCATCTGACGTTGCCGCCAGTTTGTACTCCTCTTTCCCTCTCTGCATTGAAAAAAGGTGAGACAAAATGAGAGCTGAGTAAGACTAAGCACATGTAGTGACACCGCTCTGTAGTTTCCTCTTAGGTTGCACGAGCAAGAGCAGAAAGCAGTGTAAACTTTGCTGTTCAAACATGCTGTAAAAGTCGTGTTAATCATTGTTAGGAGATCAGCGAATTACTCTTATAAAACTTTAAAAACATTAAAAACTTTCAAGCGTTCCTGAAACTGTAAAGTAAAAGTAACTCTATATCCACATAGTGATTTTGAAACTAAGGTACAAAGTACTTCAGGCAGTCCACAACTGTTCAAGCTTAACCGATAACTTGTGACCAAAACCTGGTCTGAGCTCAACACTTAAAAAAAATCATAACCGGCCTGATCTTAAAAGTAAATCTAAAGGCTCTTAGAAACCAGGCCAGAACATGTGACAAAGTTTCAGTACTTACTCCCAGCCCCATGGTTGCAGTGCAAGTCTGAGAACAGTCAATCCAATTGTCTTTTTAAATTACAGCTTTCCTACTCCGCCTCTCTCTCTCTCTCTCACACACACACACACTCTCTCTCTCTCTCTCTCTCTTAGCCCTGTTGCGTCCTGTGTCTTCCACACTCCCCAGAGCAGAGAAGATGGGCTGCTGCACATTTGCATACCTTTATACCTACCTGCCACAGGAGGAGGGGCTTGGGGGGAGGGGAGATGGAGAGGGGTGAAACTGGACAGGTGAGTGGCTGTGTGGGGGGAGGGGGGAGTTGGGTAACTTTTTTTTTTTGGAGGGAGGCACCGGTGAAGGAGGAGGAGTGCAGGAGAAAGGGGAGGGGTAAATCTTGCTCAACTTCCTTGTTTTGTTCTCACTACTTCCCCTCTCGTTCTCTCACTCTTACTCACTTGCTCTCTTTCCTCAGTCCTTTCTGCTTAAGCTTCATTTGACCTTATCTTGCAACAGGTCAGTCGTTTCGGACGGCCAAATGCCTCCGCCCTTCACCTCCGCCAAGACTCAAGTCAAGCTCTGTGCACGCCGTACAGCTTACAGTTTACAGTACAAACAGGGATGAACAAGGAAAAAAAAGAGGAAGATAGTGAGGTAGTGAATGAGAGACACAGAGATAAAGGCAGAGCTGGAAAAGGTGAAAGTCCAGTTCTGCAGGTGACTGATTGCCCAAAGCTGTACAAGGAAATTTGAATAACAAAGACTGTAAAAAAAAAAATATGTGAGAAGCTGATTAAAAGTGGTCGATTTTTCTGACTGATTTTCTTCTCATGAGTGCTTGGGAGAGGGAGGCTTTGAAAAAAAACACTGTTGCTCATAGGACAGATAACCAGTGGAATGCAAAGGGAGGAATCCACTGAGCCTTTAACGTCTCTGAGGTCAGTGTGTCCTGTAAAAAAAAAAAAAAAATCACCTTGCAATTGATTCTCAAGTCCTTCAATCTCAGGAGAAGTCAAAAGACAAGGACTGGAATGTCTTTCACAACGTCAAACTGTTGTGTTAAGCATAGATTCACGGTGCTGCAATACAAGGAGAGCTCAAATATGTCCTTGG
>JAPZDY010000017.1:4696037-4707281 GCA_029783645.1 Ctenochaetus hawaiiensis
ATTTCATACAAGATACGCAATTTACACTGATAACAAAGCAGATTAAGCACCTGAAAATGAGTAACTTCTGATGCACAGAGGACCATTCTGTTCTTGCCTGTTAATGACGGCTATGCAGTCTGAAATAAAAACTGTCTCCGGCATATTTTATCAGCTGTTACAGTAATTCTATGAGTTGGTAAAAAACACTGTGGTTGATTTTGAATGTTTCCAGATGACTACAAGAGGTCTTGTAGGATCTCGAACATGCAATGAATGGCTAGATTCATTATATCATACTACAAGAGTGAGGCTAAAGCTGCATGTCACAGGTTTGCATCCTCAGCAGTTAATGATACAAAGCAAATACACACAATATTAGATGAAGACACAGCATGTAAGTGCACGGCTTAGTCCCAGTATAATATAAAAAAAAGTAAAATCAGACTGTTATTTTATTTATACATAACAATCCTTGGTTGTTTAGCTAAAATACTTATTATTTGGGTCTGGTGGACTGTAAACTTCCCCAAATCCAATAAAGAGGAGTAAAACAGAGTTGCCAAAGCTAGCCTTAACTCTGACAACATCCAGGACCAGCCTCCACAAAGAAGAAAATACTACACACAGGATGTTTTTCTCATGTGTAACCTAAAACCATGCAAAATAATGTTTTATGAAAATGCTTGTGGCCTTGGAAGAAACCCTTGGTTACTACGCTAAGTAATATGCTAGTCACTCGGCATGAGATGAACACACACGGTTCGATTACCTGTTTGCATTTATGTTTTTTGTTCTGAAAACATCAGTAAAAATTCATAGCTTAACAGGCCATTGTGCATAGTTTGTGTTGCTTATATATTATTATTAGTATTATTAGCAGAGGGTTTTTAACAAATGGTCAATCATTTTTGGATGTGAATGAAGTAATTTAAAATAAAATGTTTCTAAATGGAAACAAACGATGGGTAGAAGCACATACTAAGGCTGATGTTTCTCCTTTCCATGATATCTGGTGAAAGGAAGGAGAGGATTTGTGCTGAAGGGGCCCCCGGGGGCTGATCTTAACAAGGAAAGAGCAGATGGATTCCTCATACAAACACACAAACACACACACACAAACACACACACAGACACAGAGGAAGGGAAATGGATTTGCACAGAGAGCCTCTAGGGGCCAATATGACGCTTGATGCAAAGTAAAATATTTCCAGATCCCCTCTGAGCTTCTGCCCAGAAAAAAAACCCTGAATTTAGATTTAGACTCCGCTTACAGCCCTGCTGGATCATCTCAGTGGCCACACACACACACAAAAAGCCACATGAGCATGGATTTGAAATAGGACGAAAAACAGAAAAATTCAAAACACTGCATGCAGATATACACACAAACGCATAGAGGAGCATGGATTTCTCTCTGGGGCCTGAGGGACCGATCTTAGCCTCTTAATGATGACGGAGCCAGAGAGATGGATTTACTGTGGTGAGGAGGGATGAGAGAGGGCAGCCATGATGGACGTTTTTACTGCAAACACACACGCAGATCGACACACATAGGTCAGTCGGATTAGAAGACTGGTCTAAAAAAGTCGATAACAGCCTCCGTGTAGCACAGAAAGTCCTGTTTTCCTCCCCTCTTTTTCCACTCATATTCTAACTCTCCATCATTCCATCAAAACACACACTGAACACAATTTTGCATTAAAAGTCAGAGAGGAGAGTCGTCGATGTCACTGTAGAAATCAAGTTAGAAAGAGTCAGGTGAATTCAGACACACACACATCCACCACACACCATCTTAACCCATTACTTAGTTGCCATGACAACGATCCACACCCCATCTACAGAGCCAACCATTGCAGCAGCACACATACTGTGACACATATACACAGACGATAAGGTTCGTTAATGGTGTTTCAGCCGAAGAAGAAGACGGTCAGACAAGTCAAGTTCATCTAGTGTGTGTGAGTGTGTGTGTGTGTGTCTGTAGGATTAAAGGGCTGCATATCATGGTGAGATTAGTGAAGCTGAGCAAGGAAAGAGTGAGATGTCATCAGCATCTGCCTTCGCTCTGTTATCCATCTTTCTATGAAAGTCTGAATTTAAGTGCCAATCTGTTATTAACATACAAATTAAATAAACACATCTTATAAATATATAAAAGACTTTCTATCTTTTATTATTTTTATGTTTATCTTTTGACTTTGCATCATATTTGCAGATATGAGTAAATTACTTTGTATGGGCTCATAGCATCCTTCCTCTTGCACAAATCTTTACCTTTAAATTAGAATTAAAGTGTGTTTGTTGATATGTAAAAGTCTTTGAGTTTGGACCATATATCTTAGAACAAATGCACCATTTCTATGTGCAAACAGATTTTCTGAACTGCTGTGCACACAGAACACTCAATACTTTCATGTACACCAACATAAAGTAGTATAAAAAACCACTATAAATATCATAACATCATAAACAAACAGAAAAGCAAATACTGTTGTGAAAACACAAGCTGTTAATTTTTGTTTTATTATTGTGCCAAAACAACTCAAAAAAACTGTAACTGGTGCTACATTTATTCATCCGTCTGCATCATTATGATAAATACATCAAATATGATTTGCGCTAAATTGAACTTTAAAAAGAAAAAAGAATCTATATATGTTAATTATGTATTTTTTCAGCTAAATAATCTTGTTTATTGTATGTGTGTGTCTTGTTTTAAAATATTCATTTTAATCTCTTTTCACCCGCCTTGAGTATTGGTAAAACATGACTATATCTGTGGATTATAGTCTGTTGCAGGTCAGCTGTTTCAGAAAAGCCTCATTTTGAAAAACACGTTCAATCTGATCAAGGCAGGATTTGCAGGATTTAAAGCTTGATATTTTTATATGGATACCTGAAGGAAACAACCACGCTCAAAGCCGACTTTCAGGAGTGTTTCATGAGGAATAAACATCATTTATACTGTGTCAAAGTATCAGAGAAATATGATGAGGAACCGACGTCTTGTGACATTTATACATTGATTTTTTTCTCCTCCCTGCTGTCTCTCCAGCTCTCCTCCCATCTGTTTCTCTGCCTGTCACTCTTGTGAATGAAGCAATGACACACACACACTCTCACACACACACTGAAACACACACATAGCAGCTGCACAGCATGTCGTATGGTGTGGGCAGCTGACATTTCACTGCAAGCAATCTGCCAGTCAGAGTTTGACACACTCATACAAACATGCACTGACACACACACTCATACATGCAAATCTTATCAGTGAATGAGGGATATTTTTTTTTTTTTTGGCTTGGCTGATCTGATCAAACAAACATGTGCGCTGAATTTATATTATGTAACACTTCATTCTCTGCTCTGACTTCTCTGACTTTATGCCTTTTATTTATCCATGTGTTCAATGAATCACAAGCGGCCACAGTTGAAAATAGCATGCACGTGCGTCTGTTATGTAACATTTTAAGCATCATGTAATTAATAGCTTTTGCCGTCTGTGTGCACATAATGTGTCAAAAAAACTGGGAGACAAGGAAATTATAACAGCACGAAAACCCTGAGAAAATAGAGCCAAAACATCATCTCATCATATAGCACAATCAAAATGCAATATAACTTCTGGCTTTCTAAAAAAAAAAACAATGCACATAAGTAATTCATTTTTCTCTCTGACAGCAACAGCCAGCATTTCAAAAAATATTGGCTTTTTCATTTTGCATCAATCAATATTCTCCTTCAAAAGGAAAGAAAAGCATCTGGTGATTTGTTCAGTTGTCATCAAGCAAAAGTATTATGTTTAGCTTTGATTAAATTTCTGAGAATGAAAACATTTGCAAGGTCTCAAAAAAACATGAATAAATGATATGGAATGATTTTAAAATTATTGAATTACATGAATCTATATTATTAATCATTTCTTTAGGCCGATAGATTGTTTGATTACATGTTTTTTGTAATCCATGAACATTAGATGAGAAATGAAGCACAAATTACTGTTCAGGTTAATAAATACCAAACTCCTCTACCAAAGAGGAGTGAAAACCTGAAGTATCGGATCTACATTTCTGAGAGAGACATCAATCTATCAGTCCATTTATAGTCATGAAATAGTTCAAATAAGTAATTCCTCCTTTGGAGAAAGCATGAATGTCTGTACAATGACATTTTATACCAACTAATCCAGTTCTTGTTGAGATATTCCAGTGATAATAAAGTAGCAAACCAATTAACTTACACCGCCATTTTTAAAATCATGACAGCGACAGAGCATCATCTAGTAAAGCAAGTCAAAAGGAGCTCATTTCCAGTTATATATTACTGCTAAAACAAACCCAGTTGCCTTTCGAACAAACCAGTTCTGCGCTGCCTTTAGGTCGCGTGGGAAATATAAGGAGCAAAGTGCACATAAATCAGCGGGGAGCACAACTTGAATGTCATCCCATTCCCTTTATCTTTATTGTTAAACTAAAAAGAAGGTCTTATGCCTGCTATCATTTAATCTACCTCTGCAGGCGATGTGGGCTTAGGATACTTAACTTAAGCTTTGTGAAAGTTCAATCAGGAAAGTACTCCATTCAGTCTCCTCGAGCCTTCATTCATTACTCCTCCGAAGCCACACCTCTTTGCTGCCATCCATTCATAATTTATCATCTAAAGAAAAAAACTATTTGCTGCGTCATTCAACCTGATCAAATGAAGCCAAATCTACCTTCAGTCTCTTTCACACTGGAACACAAAAGTAATAATCTGCAATGATGCCGTATTGATTCTCCTACAAGTGCACCCTTTGCAACTGCAAAGAACACTTTTTAAGAACACACAGAAAATCGGCTTTATTTTCAACTACAGCTGCAACAGAAATATATCAAGAGGCACTAAATGTAAGATGCTTTGCCAACAGCTGTTTTTAGTGTTACAGCAGGATTTACTTAAAAGGACGAGAGGTTCTCACACATGTCGTTATATAAGCAAATCCGTGTGTGGCTGTGCGGGTCTTTGAACCCTCTGATGACAAAAATCACATAATGTAAAATCTGAACTTTACAACTTGCTACTATCAGTGTAAAGGAAAAAAGCTGCTGCTGGTGGAAATCATCTAGTCTTCTGCTTTTCTCTGCTTTTTCCTTGCAAAATACAAATTTGAGAGTGAGTGAGTGAATGTTGGCGATCAGATAGCAGGAGTGGCAAAAGATGTTTTAAGAAAAAGTCTAGTGGAGGGAGAAAAAGTGGAAAAAGTCTCCCAGCCTCTCTCACACTGGAAACACTGACACGGCAGATGATGATATTAGCTTTCTCTCTCTCGTTTGTGCTGAATTGGCGCTGACAGATTGCATCAGTTAAAACACCTTCTCAGTGTGTATTTGTGTTTTCCTTCGAGTGTTGCTAAGAGCAATAAAAATGATGATGTGCCAGGTATAGTCAGACGTTTAGTGTGTGTGTGTGTGTGTGTGTGTGTGTGTGTGTGAGTGCAACATTGCCTTGGGGAGTCAGAGTTTCACGCTGTCATTATCTCTCCTCATCGGATATACAGTTGCTAAGTGGGCCAACTTCATCTCTGATGAAACAGTGAGGAAAGAAAGAAAGACGGTTTATGCATGAGAGTTTAAAATCAAAAGACAAGGACAAGGAAGAAAGGAAAGGAAGGACAAGGAAAGAAATTGTAACAAATGTGAGAGTATATAAAATTGAATGCATCAAAAAATTCCATTAGCATAACTTGTTTTCATAAAATGCAAAACTAATGAGCATCATCTATCATGTTCTGCTACAGCTGTGTGTCTAAATCTGTGAAGCTGACATTCTTAGGATCTTCCACATTTGTATTCTGTGAATCTTTATCTTTTTTCTTCATTAAAGATTTGTTTTAGCAAAAAGTATTACTAAAAGCCCTAAATGTCCAAAATGTTTTTAAATTTAAAACCGTAGCCTTCAAGTCAGAATTACTTATCTCAAAAGTTGTAGAAATTCTTGATCAAGTGTTTTATTAATTATTCTGTTTTTTGTGCTTTGCATTAAAACTTATTAATCAGGGGAGTGCTAAAAGTTAATTTTTTTTCCTGAAAATTGTTACACACCTTTGACCTAATACACTGTTTTCACTCAGCAAAGCAGGAAAAGCAGCAACAAGTTAAATTGTAAGATGAGAAGCAGTTTCTCTTATTCTGTGATCAGAAATGCAAGTAGGTTCAAAGGGTTCATTGGGAGGATGCTTTTGCTAAGCATGTGCACATACACACACGCACGCACGCACACACAACTGTTGCCATGGTAACAGCAGCCCTTGCATGCTGATGTGTGCCGTAAATAACCTCTGCCTATATTTATCTGGCTGCCTGTCTGTCTGTGTATCAGTTGTGAGCTGTGAGCATCCTCATCCATCCACACGGCACGAGGGAAACTTTTTTTACCTCATGGGAATTAGAGGTTATTTCCACACTAAAACATAAAAAAAGAAAAAAATAAGATTCATGTTACACCAAGGCAGCTTTTTAGACAAGATTTGAATTTTAGTAAAAGTTTGTAAAAAACAGAAATCACTTTTGTTGGTAAGCCAATTTGGTTTGCTAATTTGAGAGCACACATTTTAGCCTTTTAACATTCAGTGATTCATTCTGTCATTACTTTGCATATTTTGCTGTCATTTCGCGTTTCAGCAAAGGTCTGGGAATGTTGATGATCTAATGTCAGTTCAAGTTCCTTTTTTCTCATCATTTTATTCTGTTGAAGCATTTCACAGCTTTGCTCCAGAGGATTGAGGCCAAAGCACATTGAGAAAAGGATAGATTTTTTATCTTCATTAGAATGTATGTGAGAGGAAACATGTTTAACATAAAAGCTGGAAAATGAAAAACTCCTCCTTATTTACCAAGCAGAAACATTTTTTCCTCAATTATTTTCTCTCTCTCACACATGTTTGTCAGATAAACCTGCCACTAATTAGAGACATTGGTTAATTAAGGCAAACTAACCACATGAGCTTCAAAACGAGCAGCTGTGTATGAGTGTTTGTGAGCATGACATTGACATGTGGTGAGGGTGTAATTAGACACATGCTGCTCTGGGGCACACAAGTCTCCTTCCTGGAACTGCTATGATGTATCCTTTAAACTTTTATGTTACATATTCTTTTAAAATCTTCCCTCTAACAGGAAAATTGTGGATCAAAGCAACAACAAAAGCAAACACAGGAAAAGAGGAAGTGATGGCGTGAAAGAGTCAGAGGACAAAGATCAGCTCAAGTGAAGGGTCAGGGTGTGCAGCAGATGGTTGCCAGCGGTGACCAAGTGATGTGGCGGCATTTGCTGCTCTCCTCACATCTGCTGCAACATCCCTCTGAGAGTGTGTGTGTGTGTGTGTGTGACTGTATGTAATTTACATTCACATCTGCTGCTAAAGCCCTGACATGACGTGACTCTGCTCGAGTGCAAATGTCAGTGTACTGTAAATCGCTCTCATCTCTGCTGCATCCAGGCCAGCTGACATCCATGAACAACACATTATATTATTCACAGAGTCGGCATAAAATGTCAAAGATTTGTCATCAATGAGCCACTTACATCAGTGTGAGATCGACTGCAACATGCAGATGGTAAGATTAATACACTGTCATTCATGTAACTGGAGGTGTATTTACAGCATTTGAAGCAGGATGTGGAGACAAGAAGTTTGGTTTAAAATCCAAATTGTTTAATTAAATTATGATTAGTGATTTAATCAATGTATAAACAAGGTAGTGAAAGTATGGATTCATTCATTAATGTGCTGTTCCAGCTGTTGTAAATAGATCGAGGTATCAGTACTGATTTCCTGATTTGTCTCTCAATTCAATTTGATTAAATAACTTCGGTTTGGTAAATATCAGTTTTAATACCAAACTTTACTCAAAAATGACAGATTTTGAGAGAACTAATGCTTTAAATTGTGCAAGAAACCCTCAAACCTTATCCATAAATTTAAAAAAAACATTTATATTGACAATAGACATTATGAATTTAGGAAATGTGGTTAAAATCTGTCCTGATAAAAATTAATGGAATACTGCTGTAATTTTAGCTTCACTATGAATCTCTACAAATACTGTGATGAAAAGACAAGAAAGTAAAGGCCTGTGTATTTCAAAAAAGGGGGGGGGGGGGGGACTTTCCTGTTTTAAACAAACTTATGGCCATTGTAATAAAGATTTCTGGCTTACAAAGTGCACTTGAATGTACCGCAAGATCCACTGTTGTTGGTGAGACTCGGATACAGACAGCTGGACAGAAGCAGCATGTCAAAAAATGTCACTCTGCAGGATTTTATATTATATTATAAGACTAATTTGGTACAAACAGAAAATCTGCATGCATACTAAACTGCATTTGTTACTTAATGCAGTCAAACATTCTTAGCAAAGGCACATGCAAAAGGATTGATATTGTGGTTTTATGAATCAATATTGGATCATTCAATAAAGAATGATAATTACTGAAAAAGCAACTTTTTAAACCAAAGCCTACGGTGAAAGAAAACCGACTAATCACAGTTTTTGATAGAGGAAAGAGAAGAAACAGCACAGTCCTCCTCTGCCCTCTATCAGCTGTGTGTGAGTGTCTGTTTTCTCATCAGGAGCCTTTTTTTTTTCACATCAACCCACATCTGCTTCTGATCATGAAAAGTAATGCAATATTTACCTATTGCAACATCTGACTCTCATTATTAAAACAAACACAATATGGAGCTGACTTAAAGGCCAAATCTCCAGATCCGAGTGTATCAGCTATACGCAGAAGAACACAAAATACTGGTCTGAGTTTACACACAATACAAAGTGTTGGACCTCAGAGTAAAGGCTGGTGCAGATCTGAGGTCTTAACTCCCCCCAACTGTGAGCTCAGTCATCAAAAGCAACTTTTGATTAAATAAAAACAGGAGAATGAATCTGCATTTAAAACTCAGGTTCTCTTCTAAAGCACAAGGATGTAAATACAAATCTTAGAGATGGAAAAGGTTTAGAGGACTTATTATTTTAAAATAAACTAAGTTCTTGTCCTGCCATGGCAGTGCCAACCCTGGGAATGGAAAATTTTGAATGATGCACCGGCTGGGAATATGAAAAGTGCTGGCTTGAGTTAAAGACAGAAGTCTGTCCTGTAAACCGAAGGTCACTTGTCTGATTCCCTTGACAGTTAAATGTCCAAAGCCTCCAAGGTCAGAGGCTTTGCTTGGTTTAGAGGATGAAATAAGTCATGTGTGTTATGTTAGTCAGTCTCTAAAACTTTCTATCCTCCTTATCTGACCCTTTAAATTACAACTAATGTATTTTCCTTTTTTAAAAAAAACAAAAAATCATTTGAGGTTCAAATATCATTAAGTTGACCTTGAGGTGAGACTGCTTTAAGGTAGTCTCAAGATCTAAAAGAACTTTGAACCTTAAATTTTAAGTCAGTATGAACAGGAAATCTTTGGAGTGCTTGAAAAATTTAAATTTTAACATCTGGAATATTCTTGCTGATAAAGATCATGTGATATAGTCGCAAGGCCTAGAATAACAACTTAATGGACCTAGATGTGATATCGTGTATTTGTTTCAACCACACTGGGCTGAACCAAGTTTAACCAAATGAGGCAATGCAAAGTGAGGCGTGTACTTCTGTAGCAATTACATGTTTAATATTTAAAATTTACCCAAACCTCTTTAATTGGTTACCTGCAAAACAGCCTCAACAGGTTTTGGAAAGCAAGACAGTTCTTGTTGGAAGGATCTCTTCCTCAGCTTTTTGTCTTTTCATGGGTTTTTTTTTGAAAATTAGAATAATATAGAATACCTGCAGCCTTTTTCTTAATCTGATATCACAAATAACTCCATTTTTATGCATGTTAACCTTTATTTTACAGATTTTTGAGTTCATGATATGCAACTGCTATAGTCCATGGATCCTCGTCTGCACAGTTAGAAAATGTCAGTTTCCCACAGGACGACGGAACAAGCGAACCAAATTTCCAATCAGTCATTTTAAAAAAGCAGCTTTGCACAAAGTAATTTTAGTGTCACAGCCCAAACTGCAGCTAAATCTGGGACAAATGTTGAATCTGAGCTAAAATTATTCTCTAGGGAGAAAAAATCCAATAATAATGATAAAAAAAACTTGTTCTTGAATATATTTTCTCGTCTATCTGCCTCACACACATACACACAGATGTTGTTTGTATTTAAAAAAAGCCCTCCTCCTGTCTTTCCCAGAATCCCTTGTTGTTTCTCCCAGCATGCTTGCAGGTTGCAAGGAGAAGAAGGAGGAGCTAAAGTGTCAGAGGTCACCTGACAAAAATGTTTGATCTCTGTTTTCCTTCTCTGCACGTCTCTCTCCATCATCTCCCACCTCTCTACCTCCCCTTCTTCTTCTTCTTCTTCTTCTCAGTATACATTCACTCCTCTCTCTCTGTGTACGTGCGCTTTAACACTCTTCTTCTAGTCTCTGGGGTCATTAACATTTTTATCCTGGGACCAAAATGCGTTCAAAGATTTCCAATAAAAAGCCAGACTTTTCCACTTGATAAAATCGAGATAACAAGAGGCAATTTCATGGCAAAATGCAGAATTTGCTCACTTTCCTCTGCTTCCAAGTAGCATTTTTATGTGACTGAAGGTTTAAGTGCAACAATGAGACATCACTTTTTTTTAACAAGAATGCCATCTGACATCCCATCTTTTAATTGAATAATGCTTCCGCCTCAAAGGACAATGAGTCACTAGAGTCCTTTATTAGCAAAAAACATCATAATTTATCATTAGTCTATTTACATAACAGTGGTACAGGGGTACATAGAGGTTGCAGTCACCTAAATTTGATTTTTGGCTCCTATAAATGATTTCAACACACATATCATAAAACAGCACTTAAGAAATAATGTAGCTTTTCATTAATCACTGGTGGAAATTCTTCTTCCCTCCTCAAACCAGGAGGTCAGAGGTCAGAGTTTTGTGCCTTAGTTAGTAAAACTCCTTAATTTATTTATACTACTCTACTTCCCTTCTGTTCTGTGCATTTTATCTTGATTTCCTGTTGTCTCAAGTCCATTAATTCATCCACAAATATACATACAATAATATATCTCTAGCTCCATCTAATGGGCAACCTTGTGCAAGACAGGAACACCTATTTGTCAATGCCTAATAGTTTTTAAACCAGGGTCATGCACCCCATGCATGAAAGGTTTCTCATTTTATTTGATCCTAAAATAAATTGGTGAAATGTATTATTATTATTATTATTA
>JAPZDY010000017.1:4714250-4732723 GCA_029783645.1 Ctenochaetus hawaiiensis
GCTCACAGCATGGAAGAACAGATTATAACAAGTCGCCAAAATCGCTGTTTTTTTAATCAAAATCATAATCTGTAATGGTTGTGTTTATAGTTTGAGTATTTTCTATTGCACTTCTTCATACCTCCTGTAGCTGTAGCTTAACTTAGCTTTGACCACTGATTAACATGTATTTTGTATTTTCAGCTTTGCTTTGATGAAATACAAAATACGAAATAAATGAAAAAACGTAAGATGAAATCTTTTCTCTACTTAAAGGTACTATTGTTCGCAAACTTCCCCGGAAGCTTGAGGTCTTGGAAGGTGAGAATGCTGTGTTCTGTGTGGAGGTGGAGAACGATGACATGGAGATCCACTGGTTTAAAGACGCTTTCAAGCTACATGAAACTCACCAGACGATCCTGAAGTCTTTTGGCAAAACTCACATTTTAGTGTTTGTCAATGTGGCCTATCAAGACTCAGGGGTCGTGACGTTTGTCGCAGGGAGGTCCAAGACCTCATCACGCCTCAAGGTGAAAGGTACATTAAAGAAACACTAACATGTGTTTATTTCACAGTTTCTAAAATTGGTTTCCCAAAGATGCTGAACTTGTTATAAGATTTAAAAAAAAAGTTCATTTCATTTAGATAGATACTGTTATTTAGACATAATAGTCATATTGCATCTTATTTTAGAGGAACTTCTTGACACACTTAAAATAACTATGACAAACAAGATTTGCTTTTTAGAAAACAATCAATCATTTTTTGAGAACTATTTTGTGACATTCTGTGGATTTAATTTCTGTGCAAATGACTTTTGTTTAGATTTGATATTCTATGGCCTCTTAAACAAGCAGGCCCACCTGCCTTGGTTGTTCATATCCACAATATTCTTTGTCCTTTCCCTCTTTTAGCCACAAGACACTGCCCTCCTATCTGTCCAGTGGGAATCAAAATGGACATGGATGGACCCAACAGTGTCCTGCTCACCTGGGTTCCCGCCCCCAACAGTCAGACCACCACCCGATCCATCTTTGTAGTAGAGAGAAAGGAACTGGGCTCCCAAGAGTGGCAGAAGTGTTTCACCTCAGAGACCGCCACTTCAGCTGAGGTTTCTGGCGACAGCGTGCAGTGTGAAGGCGACTACTTGTTTCGTGTCTGTTGCATTAACAAGTATGGGCGAAGTGGCCATGTGGAGTTTCCCAAAGCTGTCCATCTGGGTGAGGAGGCAGAATTGTGTTATTCTGTGTATATCATTATAAACCTAACATGATAGAGGAATGTAAATGGAGGGATCATTCTATTCTCCAAACATAATAATTACAAGCTGACCATTTTTTTTATTCTAGGCAATTTTGGCTTGTCAAAGATATCAATGCACTGAGTTGCAGTATTTATAAATTTTATAGGGTGCATTTTATGTGTACTTTTACCGTATTTTTCTAGTTACAAGCCTTGTGTCCTTAAGCCAGGAACATTTTATGATATTAGAAAGTTCAAGTGATGTTAGGGGTTTAAAATATGGAAAGATAGTAAATGCTTATTCAAATGATATTTAAAGTCTAATAACAACAGCCCAACTACACAGTGATTTTTAGTGGAAACCAGTGGCTACAAGAACAAAAAAAAGCTTTAAAATAGTCAGTAATGATAAACAGACCACAGATTTCTTTTGTCAACTGGTAAATCTCCTATTTTCTCTTAGTTCCCGGGCCAAAGATTCACAGTCATCTCAAAGGCTGTGAGGTTGTGGAAGGAGAAGACGCTCATTTCTCCATTGAACTGTCTGCCACAATGGCCGGAACCTGGTTTCTTAATAGCGCTCAGCTGCAGCACGGTGGACGATACTCAATACAGCAGTCACAAACACGGCACTCGTTGGTCATCCATGAAACTAGCATAACAGAGGACACAGCAGAGGTCACGTTCATAGCTAACGGAGTGCGGGATTCAGCTGTGCTCAAGGTTAAACGTAGGTGTAAAAATCTTTTATTCCTGTAGTGTTTAGTATGTGACGGCTGCACTTCTCTGGAGTTTATTGTTATTTTGTGCTTATTTCTTCACAGCTGCCGAGGTAAAATTCAGTCCTCTGTTAGACTTAGACAGCTATAAACGGGTAGACATTGGTGATGCCATTGTACTCTACTGCGAAGTCTCCCACCCCTTTGCAAAAGTATCCTGGTTTAAAGATGGCAAAGAGCTCCAGGTGACTGATGGCCTCAACATTCAAGCTGATGGGACCATGAGGAGGATTGTGATTCAATCAGCTGATGCATCTCACGCTGGAATTTATACATGTAAAACCTCAAGCGATGAAATCAAATTCAACGTTGACATTGCAGGTAAAAGTTTTTTGAAAAGATCATTGAATTAAATTTTTTGTGCCAGCTGTTCTCATCCATCCGTTCCTCCTCCCGTTTTCAGGCCCTCCTGTGGAGTTTATTCCAGTCTCAAAGGAGGAGCTGCATAAGAGTAGCATGGAGCTGGACCCCGTTGTGCTGCTCTGCCATGTCTCTGCTGAAGATGCTGAAGTTGTGTGGTAAGGCGATGGGAGCGAAATCCTATCAGCAACAAGATACATAAAAATATATTAACAAGTGCTTTTGTTCATGCAGTTTTCAGCTTTTAGTTTTTTAATGATTTTGTTTTTTTGAAGTGTTGTTTTTCATTAAGTATTAATGATTACTGCATTGTGAGGCTTAAAATAATAAATATGAGAGGAACACTTGATACTCTTTAGTAGGCATAATTATTTTAGTTATTATCATTTACTAAATCAAACATATTTTGTGTGTCTCAGGTATAAGGATGGCTGTGAGATCCAGCCCAGCGACAACATCACTCTGCAGGCAGAGGGAACCATGAGGAGGCTGATCATCCGCTCTGCTGAATCCTCAGATGCTGGCAGCTACACCTGCCGGGCAGGAGCCAACAGCATGGAGTTCACTGTTAATGTCAAAGGTAGAGGAACTTTTCTGACTCCTTTTGGCCTTTTGGTGTGAGTGGTGTTTAAACTGAGCCAGAGACCTGAGTGCATGGAATCTCTCATAACCATGAAAAAAAAGAGATGAGATTAAGGGTGGCATTTTTACACTGACCGATCTCCCTCTGCTTTCTCGCAAACACAGAGCCTCCAGTGATGATTGTGGAACCTAAGAATGACATTGTGATGGAGAGCTATATCTCAGAGGAGATCTACCTGCAGTGCGAGTTGTCTCGTTCCAATGGGAAGGTGCAGTGGTTAAAGGACGGCCTAGAGGTGGAGGAAAGTGACAATGTCCAGCTGGTATCTGAAGGTCCTTACAGGAGGCTGGTCATACTTAACGGCGCGGTGGAAGATGGTGGAGTGTATGTGTGTGAAACAGATGGAGATTCTGTATTTTTCCAGCTTACTGTCAAGGGTAAGTGCTCCCTCGCATGATAAATATACAGTATATATAATACAAAACTGTTGAATCTCTTTAGTAATCAAAAGATTATGTAACTATCCTCCTTCCACAGAGCCACCAGTCAGATTCCTCCTCCCCAGTGAATCTGAAGTGGAACTGACCCATTTGGCATCTGAAAGGCTGGAGCTCAGCTGTGAGATTTCCCAGGCAGACGCTCCTGTCCGGTGGTTCAAGGACAGCCTGGAGGTAGAGGAGGGTCATAACTTGATCCTGGAGGTGGATGGGGCCCAACGCCGGCTGGTTATACCTATAACCACTGTGGATGACACAGGGGAGTATATATGTGAAACTGAAGATGACTCTGTGGCCTTCCTGGTGACTGTTACAGGTAATGAATGATAATATATGAATTAATTTCTACAATTTTAAAAGCATTTTTTAATTTATGTATTATATTTATGTATAACTTAAATGTATTACTTTAATTTAGAGCCACCAGTGAAGCTTACTCGTCCCAAAAACATGCCTGACAAATTGGAAAGTTTTGCTGGCAAACCAATTGTGCTGGAAATTGAGGTTTCCCGGCCAAATTCTGAGGTCAAGTGGTGGCGAAATGGCAGAGAAATAGAGGACAGCAGTAATGTCACCATCACACAGGATGGGTTGATCCATCGTCTGACCATCCACTCTCCAACACCAGAGGATACTGGGAAATACACATGTGACGCTGCAGATGATAAAGTTGAATTTCAAGTCAAAGTTTCAGGTAAGAGGCAATGTCAGACCAAATTTGAAAATGTTTTCCACTCCAATATGCAATTTTCAAGACCGTCATAGTGTGCAAATATGTTATTCTGTGATACCAGAGCCTCCTGTGAAGATCCTGAGAAAGTCAGAGATTAAGACAAATCTTAAATCTCTGGTTTCTGATGACATTGTGCTGGAGTGTGAGCTCTCAAGAGCCAATGCCAGTGCCAAATGGTACAAGGATGGCTGCCGTGTTGAGGAAAATGAAAGGTACTGTGAGGAAGAAGAAGGTGCTTTTCGCTCACTGGTCATCCTCAATGCTGAACTTGAAGACTCGGGAGAGTACTTCTTGGATGTTGGAGACGACAATATCAGCTTCCAAGTTACAGTAGAAGGTAAAATTGATTTTGTGAATTTTATTTATTAAATGCTTAGGCTAAAAATGATACTTATTCACCTATCTCTTGCCTTTGGACTTAGAGCCTCCAGTGACAATCGTGGGCAACTCAAATGACCCTGACAACCAGGAGATGGTGGCGGGAGATGACCTGATCCTGGCTTGTGAAGTGTCCCGTGCCAGTGCCCCTGTGCAGTGGTACTGCAATGACAGGCTGCTTACCAATGACTCTCGTACTTACATCGAGAGCTACGGCACACTGAGGAAGATTATCATCTCAAATGTCCAACCCTCAGACTCCGGGAAATATGTATGCGATGCTGTTGATGACAAGATGATCAGCATGGTCAGGGTTCAAGGTAAAACTCGCAGTGATTTCTCGACAGATGCGATTTATACCATCACAAAATTAACTAATATTCACTCTTTTTCTTTTTCCAAAAAAGAGACTCCTGTTACGTTCATTAACAAGCATGAAGACATTGTCGTGACGGGTTACGAAGCAGAGAGTGTGACCTTGACAAGTTATGTGTCCAAGGAAAATGCTTTAGTGCGCTGGCTAAAAGACTGGACGCCTGTTGAAGGCGAACGTTTCCGAGCACTCATGGATGGCCATGAACGCACCCTTACCATCGAGCCTTTAAGGCGCTCTGATGCTGGCGAGTACACCTGTGATATCAACACCGACCAGATCCACTTCAGCTTGCTTGTGAAAGGTGAAACATTTTTGTTGCATCTTGTCCTCAACCGAGAATGTGGAACACTTAAGTCTGGACCAAAAAGGGATTTTACTAGCATTGTTTTTTATTTTACACCACAGAAATGAGAATCAAGTTTGTGAGGCAACTCCAAGACACCGTGGCCCATGCTGACGGTATGGTGACTCTTCGCTGTGAGGTCTGCAAGCCAAAAGCAGATGTTCAGTGGTTGAAGAATGGGGTGGAGGTGGTTCCAAGCAGGAGGTTCTCTATTCGGGCAGATGGAGTTGAGCGAAGCTTGACCATCCACCGACTGACCAGAGAGGATGCTGGGGAGTATACCTGCGAGTCCAGAGATGACCAGACTGTGGCAACGCTGAGAGTAGAGAGTAAGTATGCCTGGACTCAGATTTTTCTTTTCTTACATGATGTTGCAGATTCATGAATTTTCCTGTTTAATGTCTTTTCAGTGCCTCGAGTGGTAGAGTTTCTTACAGAGCTACACAACATCACCGTACTTGAAGGTGAAGATGCCACATTTAAGTGTGTGGTTTCTCCTGAGGATGTCCAGTTAATCTGGCTGATGGACAATGAGGTTATCAAATTGGGTGATCGTTTCGAGGCAAACCAGAATGGCCTGTGCCACACTTTGGTCATTAAGAAGTGCCAGATGTTGGACTGTTCAAAGATTACAGCTGAAGCAGAGGGACAAATAAGCAAAGCCAGCCTCAAAGTTCAGGGTAAGACCATTAAATGATGGAAAATGTAGCAAAATGTACCATATTTACCAGGAGGTCTTTATCATTATATTTTTTGTTCCACCTCAGAGGCTCAAGTCATGTTTACAAAGAAAATGGACACCGTCATGGCAGAGGAATTTGGCGACGCCACTTTGGAGACAGAGATCAGCCTTGAGACAGGAGAGGTTCAGTGGATGAGGCAAGGGGTGGTCATTCAGCCTGGTCCTCGACACACGCTGGCCCAGGATGGCTGTAAACGAAGTCTGAAAATCCATAACCTATCTCTGTCAGACCGGGGAACCTATCGCTGCGAGACGCTACATGACCGTGCACAAGTCAAGCTCAATGTCGAACGTAAGTGGATAAGCAGAAGTGAATGATATAAATACTAAAGACTTCCTTCATTTTAAGGGTTTTCTGTCAAGCTCACACTTAAACATCAATAAATCTCCCTCTGCTATACAGTTTGACAAACAACAGAACCTCTAGTTATTCTTAAAACCTATGAAAATACTTCAAATTAGACTGAAACTATCCACTCATTTTCTGTTTACTCATAAACAAAACAATCGACTAATTTCTGCATTAACAGACATGCTATCCAAAAGCTATTTTGTAATATTTGTTTAGAGAACATTAAAATATTCAGGACTCGTTGTAGTGTTACACTTTTTAATCTCATCTGACAGATTAGTTCTACAAAACCCAAGTACATATTTTAAGTGCTTTTACTGTCATTACTGTGTAGAATGATATTAAGTATAGACCTGTATGTGTGAAAAGGTTTTTGAAACATGGATATGCTGTTATACAGTGGTGCACTGAATGACACAGTGACAATG
This sequence comes from Ctenochaetus hawaiiensis, assembly GCA_029783645.1. Taxonomy (NCBI): domain Eukaryota; kingdom Metazoa; phylum Chordata; class Actinopteri; order Acanthuriformes; family Acanthuridae; genus Ctenochaetus; species Ctenochaetus hawaiiensis. The sequence continues at coordinate 4,721,043 of JAPZDY010000017.1, forward strand.
GAGCATGGAGTTCCTGTAGGCGCTGCTTTTGTAATGTGATAAACTGAGCTGGGTCTATATTTGAATCACCTTTTGTTGTCCTTGAAAAAGTGTTCTCTCAATGTACGGCAAAAGAGTTTGCTGTGCTTAAAGGAAGATATTTAAATGACATTGTGAGATTTTAGTGCACAATTTAAGAATTATATTTTTTTCCCAGGATTTTGGTCATGTTCTTTAACAAATCTTCTCTGAGTAACTAGATGAAATTATTTAATCCTAATACCATTCCTAAGAAGTACATTAATATAAGTAATTCTAAAATGGTCCTTTCTCTAAACTCCTCTCCCTTTTCTCTTTCATATCCAGCCCGTAAAATCTCCATCCGTAAGGGTCTTACTGACCAAGAGACCTTTGAACGTGAGACTGCCTCTTTTGAGGTGGAGCTTTCCCACACAGATGTGGAGGGAATTTGGCAGAAAGACGGCATCCGAGTGAAACCGAACAACCAGTGGAGGGTGAGCACCAATGGGCAAATCCATGCCCTCACCTTGTCAAACCTCACTCTGGAAGACACCGGGACCATCGTCTTCTCAGCCGAGGGGGTGCGCACCACTGCCAGGCTCACCATCAAAGGTAAATACACAGCCATCAAATACTTAAAGGTTTAGGTTTAGCGTACTGTAAGACACAGTACATACTGACTTTTTGTGCCATGGATCTCCATATGAAAGATTTTGACTGAGGACTTCGTTGTTTAGTCTTGGTAGTTTTTAATTTTATAAGGGTATTAAATCATTCATGATTTTGCTGTGGACTAACTGGACAGCAAAAATATTCAGGGAGCACAGAAGGAGAAACATAACCATATGATTGACGGATTAGGCTGTTAATTTGTTGGTAACTGACTGAATTTGGTAAATTGACAGAGACTCCGGTGTCTATCCTGAGAGAACTAGCTGATGTCAGTGTGGAGGAAGACTTTCCTGCTACTCTGGAGTGTGAATTCTCCAGACAACTCATTGAAGTCAGGTGGCTTAAGGTAAAACAAAACTATAGATGCTCTAATTTCTCCTAAGTGTGCTTTGGCTCGTAATAGAAAAATGCATGGTGACATGTTTTAGACTCATCAGATATACCTCTGTTTATTTGTTCCTATGAATCAGAATGGGACGGAGCTGAAGCCGGGGAAGAACTGCCGGATTTACTCCATGGGCCGGAAGCGGTTCTGTCAGATCATGCAGTGCTCCCGGGCCGACTCTGGCACCTACACATGCGATGCAGGGGAAATCAGCACTTGCTGTTCACTGGACGTTTATGGTAAGTGTCTGAACAACAGCTGTTGCAACTGGCAGCACATTCAAAATGGAAAACAATTTAAAGAACAAAGTATGCACAAAATAATGAATATTTTTACTGACATTTTTATTTTTCAGAGCCTCTAGGTTGCTTATTGTGTGTGCAGTCAATGAAACAGCATGTTGAGCTTTTTATGTCTCCACCTAGAGGCTGTAATGAGAGTAGTCTACTGAAACCACCTTTAAAGAAAGATGCCTATAATTTTTCTGTTTATCTTTGTACTAACCTTACAGAGCATAAGTTGGAGATAGTGCAGGATCTGGAGGACCTTTACATTCAGGAAGACCAGAATGCTGTTTTCATGTGTGAGGTGTCTCTGGAGGATGTTACTGGAGAGTGGTACAAAGATGGCCACAAGATCCGGCCAACAAGCACCATCAAGATCCGCACTGAAGGTCAGAAAAGAAGAAGATGAATAATTAGTAAATTCTCAAAATAAAACTGATCAGCTAGTTAAGTATTGTAATAATGGAGTGAAAACACACAGCATAGCCTTTTCTTATGTTGAACCCAAGGCAACAACTCATGGGGGAACAGAAATGCACAAGCTCCAGCAAAACTAGTTACATTTGTATGTATGAGGACCTCTGGTGGGCACTTAGCAAATTGTAAGACTTGGGTAAGAGCAAAGAGATCAGATATGGACTGTACTACAAGAAAAATCACATGACAAGAACAAGATCAAGTGTCTAAGTAAGGTGACTGACTACTAAAAGCCTCAACAACAGCTTTAATGTAAACAATTTCAACAAGTTTAATGTTATGCTCCTTCAGGGACCAAACACTTCCTGTTGATGTGTAACGTCAAAGCTGAGGACGCTGGGGAAATCCAGTTTGTGGCCAGGGATGTTGAATCTACAGCATACCTTGAAGTTGAAGGTATAGAATCTCTTCCCTCCTTTTTTAAGGTAAACAACTTAAAAATATCCCATTGCAAATCTAAAAATGCTCCTCTCACTTTAGAGCTGCCTGTTACAATTGTAAAACCCCTGCGAGATCGAACAGCCCTGGAGAAACACCGTGTGATCCTTGAATGCACTGTGTCCTCACCTCGGTGCAGCCCGACATGGTACAAGGATAAGGTGGAGCTGGTTTCCTCAGATCGGGTGGATTTCCTGGCTGACGGCTGCACCTTGAAACTGGTGATCCAGCAGGTGGCAGTAGAGGATGAGGGTACCTACAGCATCAAGGTTGGGGAGCACACATCCAAGGCCAAATTGCTGGTGGAAGGTAAGTTGAGGGGAAAGCTAAGAACCTGAAAGAATTTTTTTATCAGATGTCCTTTCCTGTGCTGAGAGTTCTTGGGTGTGATTGTTTTTTAGGTTAAAATTTTAAGTTTTCCTTCATACCATAGCTTTTCTTTCTCTCTGTGCCACTGCAGCCCAGGCTCTTGTAATGGTCAAAGAGCTAGAGGATGAGGAGGTTACTGAGCTTGAGCCAGCGTGTTTCCAGTGTGAGGTGTCCGTCGCCATAAACAAGCCTCCCGTTTGGACTCTGAACGGAGAAACCCTTCAGCCGGGCCCCTCTGTCCGCCTGGAGAACCACGGGACGGTCCACAAACTCACCCTGAAAAACACCAGTGTGGACATGAGCGGGGTGGTGAAGTTTACTATGGGCAAGGCTAAGAGCAGTGCCAGGCTCAGTGTAAAGTAGAGGGGGGGCAGAAAAAGCAAGGAGACTGAGAGGAAGAAAGAAACTGACTGCAAAAAAGGAAATCGCTAAACTCACCTAAAACCTTTTCAACATCCATTTGTTATTTTTGATGGTTTGCATTTCCCTGATCTGAGTTTATTTGAAGTTGAGAGAATTCAGTGAGGTTAGATTAAGCATTTTTTTTATTTTCATGCATGTTACTTCAGTCGAGTAATTCCTTTTTTACAGTGTAGATATTTATATGCCTTAAGATTTCGTACTGACTTTACATTCTTTTATGAATATCTCCCTCAAATTAAAACACCAAGCAACATTAATTGATTACAGGGCATCAAATACATGTTATCAATGTTTTCTGACTGAGGAGCAGTCCATGAAAATGTACTGACACAATTGTGATATTTATGTACCAATGCGAAATAAACTGAGACTTTTGCAAAAAATAACAAAAACTGAGCTGAAACAACTGAGTGCCTCAATGTATTGAAAGACTGAAACAAAATTAATCTGCAACTATTTTGATGACTATCAATTAGTTATTTCAATTAAGCTTCTGCACAGTAAAAATGACATTGTTTTCCTGTCAAAACTTCCTTTAAGTGAAAACATGCTGTTTTTTCAGTCTTATTTACACAGAAAATGCAGCAGAAAATATTTTGGGCTTTTGACTTGATTAGACAAAACAAGGTATAAGCAAGTTTCTCTGTTTTAAAAACACAGCAGTTAAATCATTTACATTGTTATTAGTCTAAATAAAAACGTCCCTATTACCTTGTTGCTTTCTAGGGAAAGTTGCTGGTTACAGTGTAGCATGAGAAAAGCACCATTTTCTTTTAATTTTACAATATGATGTAATAGAGGAAAGAACGAAAATGTACTTTCTCTATGATGAACTTATTTGTTTATGGTAACGTTAAATTAACCATGAGGTGCTAAATTACTATCAGTCATAATAGCATATTTCTTGAAATCCAAGTTAAATAATCCGAAATAAATATTTCATGTTATAAAAAGTTAGTTGGCACAGGCACAGCTCTTTTTGTAATAATAATAATAATAATAATAATAATAATAATAAAATAGACCAGTTTATTCTTAAGTTAACATTAGCAGCAATATACGGAAAAAAAGTTCCCTAGCTGGCTGGCTGGCTAGTTACTTCAATTTGTGCCTTTACAAATACCAAAATATGGTATATTACCTAAATTGTGCTCTTGTTTAGCAGCTTTTAGAAACATATTTTCAAGGTATTGTGATAGACATATATATTGCTAAAATGACTTACTACACTTACTTCCGTTAGATGCCTCACAACACATTGATGCTAACGTTGCAATTTACGCTAGTTCTGTAACTAGCTAACTTTGTTAACTATGTTAGCTAACTAGACAACAGGTTATCAATTGCTAACGTTAATTAGCAGCGCTAAAAATTACAGCTAGCATAAAAATAAGATTAAAGCTTGACACGCTGCACCCAGTTGTCAAAAAAACACAACATGCTACAACTAGCTTTTGCTGTACAAATAAGGCATTACTGTGCATACATACGCTTCACTTTCAATCAAATGTAGAACTTTCTCTTAATTTCATTCAACATGTCAATTAATGCTACATTGCTAAAATCAAGGAAGAGAACTAAAAGTGGTAGAAAACGTATCCACATTAGATGATTTTTCTGCTTAATGAAAATGGTGTTTCTGGAGAGAAGAAATGCTCAACAAATCAGCACTTGGACCATCTTTCATTTAGCATTTATGGAAAAAATGGCATTAATACATCGAGTCCATTTATAATTTGGTATGATAAAACAACAGGTCAAAAAAAAATTAGGATACATCTATTCAATCATGAGTACAGTAACATGAATATTCCATATATTAATGAAAATTTGTTTGCTTTATTACTGTGCAAAACAAAATATACATATCTACTGAACATGTGAGAAGTACAGTATCAGTGAATGGGCCCACGTAGTGACACAACACTTGTTCTATATGTAATCAAACGACTGAATCTTCCTATAAATACTCCTGTTTGCCAATGAATTTTCAAAGAAAACAACAGTTATCAGCACTGAACCTAAAGAGAGACATGTGATGATGGCTTACATGAAAAAAAACATCAAAATAATTACCCTGTTATGTGCCTAAAACAGTATGATACTATCATTTTAGTCATCTGCTGGTGTTTCTGATCCTTACATTACCTATTAATATATGAGGTAACAACCAGGTCTTGCATGAAAACAAACCACAAATATTGTATCAGATGAGCACACTTGGGCAAAACAAAAAAGAAAATCAGTAATTATCGAGAAAAAAAACAAGCTAATTTGATTGACAATAATTTGTTAAGCATAGAAAAATAATGTAATAGCTCTTAATAATAATGGTGGATTTATTTGTCACCCCTGTCCCGTCAAGGTAAAGCCACGTCACAAGCCTGCTATGGAGGCTCTTAGTCAAATCCGCCATTTCATTCATCAGTGTCAACACATGGTATTGTCAACGCGTCTGAGGGAGATACCATGAGACTGAAAGGCCTGCTAGAGGTCATGCTGCTTATAAAACAGACTGGACCAAAGAGATCTGAGTCGCTCAATGAAACGAGCATGTTGAGCTAAAAAACGACTCAGTAAGGACCCACATGTGGTTGATGAGATTTTAAAGGAAAATTTCACCCTTAATAATTTACACCACTTGGCATAACTTTCTGACTAACTTCTACTTCTGGCAAGAGTTTTATTTCTCAAAGAAAACACAGAATCGGACATTTACTGATCATGTTTAAGATCTATTAAACTCTGTCGTAGCTGCACTGGAATTGTTTTAACATTACATCACGTCCAGACCATCCAGCCAAATCCCAGAAGGGACCTAGAGGTGCATGATAAATCAACAATAACAGTTTATTAACAGTGTTTTAAGTGTTTCAGGGTGGATTTCTCCTTTAAATCTGGACTGAATTAAAAACACTTTGTTTTCAAAGGTGTTCACCAGACACAGCACCTCACTTATCCTTGAGTCCTCATGGCAGCTCCGCCCTCTGGACACACAACTTATTGCAAACGTCTGAAATTGTTTCCAGCTTATGTGTACCGCTTACGAGAAGAAAAACAGAAAGCGTTGCACTTTGAAGCTTAGGTGAACCAAACTGACTTTTTTTTTTTGCATCACACAACCATTCAAATACAGTATGTAAATGCTGCGAAATTCAAGTTTTGTGTGTGGCTTTAAAACAAGTAACTGATCAGACATCAGTTTTAATACGACAACAATAATAAGTGATTTCCGAGCACTTGGAGGGTACTTAGAAGTCAATCCTGGTCCTCTTGTCACTGGACTCAACTGTTCATGATATCTAGTGACACACAGGTGCAGAAACTCTGCATTATGGCTGAACAATAATCTTTTAAACACCGCTGGAAGTCCTCGTCTGTTAGCATAGCAGCTGCTCTTTCACTGTCATTTGCAGATGGTTCGATTTTCATATTAGTGTCAGGTTTTTAGGAAAAACACTGCAGTCATCTGTTCCAGTGCTGACAATTTGCTAAGAGGATGAAGCCAATTGTTTATACCAACAATTTTCACAAAACAAAAAAATCTTTTTATTTAAATTAAATTAGAGATTTTTTTTCTCCATCTAAAATGAAAATTAACCTGATTTTTAACCTGTTTTTTAAGCTGGTTTAGAACACAGATTGTGCTAAAATCAGTTTCTACTCTGAGCTGAAAAGGGAGGAATTTATGTACACTACAATATACTTTATTCTTGTAAAGTGCGATCACTTTTTTATCAGTTCCTGATTAAATCTAAGATTACAACCTCTCTTTAGGTATTAAAAACACAATTTTTTGATCAGAATCATCAATAACACTGTCTTGATTATTCAAAAATACCTGATCACAACACTTTAAAAACTCTAAAATGACAACTGAGGATCACATGCGTTTGACTGCAGACAAATAGTGTGATAAATGAGGAAAATTAGGGCGTGCGACAAAGATAATGCTATTCCAAAGATATCTACAGTACATATAAACCACCTGCTATTTCAATGACGAGACCGATCAAGTTCATGTCAACATTTTCATAAATTCCTTTCCACTTGATTCCTGCTTACCAAATCCTGCACCTCTTGCGGGATCAGACCGCTGGATGCATGAAAGAAGTCTATGTCTGGTACCCAGTCTGTGTCCAGAGGATCCGTGGCTACAGATATCTGCTTTGTTTACTCAACTGCAAGTTCAGTGACACTGCAGAAATATCCTTACACATTCATCCATCCATCCATTCACTCACATCAGCTGGTTCTCGGTAGGCTGAGAGGGAAAAAGTTACAAGGCAAATTTCAGGCAGTTTGGTGTTTGACCAGGAGGTGGCAGTGATGACGCCCTCAAAGCCGACTAGGACTCCTAAACATGATCTTGGTTTGACACTAGGGAGGTGAAGGCCCTGAAGCGGCCTGTGGTCTGGTGGGCAGTGATAGCTGGAGCTGAAGCCTTGCTGGTGTGTGCTTTTCTGTTTTGTACGCCGATTTTTTTGTTCGGGGCTGAGATGAGAAGTCAAACACTGTTAGCTCGCAGTCCCTTGGTGCTTGAGGACTGTGTAGATGTTGTCCACCTTGCTCAGCCTCTCGAAGAAAGGGATGAGGTCCAGCAGCTCCGTGTCAGACATGTCGTCGAACCAGGAGGCCACAGGCACCTGGAGGAAAACAAACTATCAGCACCACCTCATGGCATAAATAATAATGTCATACCTCGATGGAAATTATGCTATTTCTACCCCCCAAAAAACACAACAGAACAGATAAGAGGACAAGTGGAAATGTGGTGGTGATTTTAACCTTTATAACCTAAAATGGATCAGAAGGACCTAATGCGGGTTTGCATGTTTTAAAGTCAAATGTATACAAAAATTAGTTTAAAAAGATGAAAATGGGACTTTTAGTGGGTTCCTTTAAGCATGATGTAGATGCAAGAATACTTGTTTACATTTAAACTGCACAAGCTTTGAGGTTTTTTATAGATGGTTTATGACAGAGACATCAAAAGCAGGAATTCCAGTAAAAGTTAAAAACATCACATAAAATCATTAAAAGATGATGTATTTTCTGTGTATTATCTACTGATGTCATGCCAGGGACATTTTTAGAAAGGTCAATGATTCCATAACTTTCCGGAAACACATTGCCTCATCATGATGACTTGGATGATGTGGGTGTGTTACCGGAGGACACTCACTGCGTTGTCAGGATGGAAGACGTAGGAGGCGGGGGAGTTGTCCACGATGATGACCTTGTTCAGGTCACGACCCAGGCGACTCAGGTCCTTGACGTAGTTACCTCGGTGGAAGACGCAGGACTCCCTGAACAGGCGGCAGCGGAAAGCGCCCCACTTGTCCAGGAGGTCGGAGACGGGATCTGCATACTGCAGCCATGACCAAAAACAAACAATAAAAACCTATTAAAGGGTGGATTTGACGGATGCAGCCCACACAAAGCATCAGTGCAAGCTTTCCTGCTATGAGTTGTAAGGACTTGTTTCAATAAACTGTTACCAAACAAAATAGATACATGTGTAGCCTGTTCAGCCTGTTTTTTTTTTCCTGTCTTGTTTTATCGTGATTATTTTGCACACATTAATTTTGTTATTCTTCCCAAAGCTTATATTTCTAATATTCTTCTGATTTTGGCTATTTGAAATGTAAAAATGTTAATAAATTTTCCATCTGTATTAAAGTTCTGCTCTGCTGCAATCAGAAAATTACAAATCACAAAGTTGGATTAAATTCTCATGTTAGTTCTTGTATATTTGTCACAAAAATTTAAAATTGAATGCGACACACAAACACAAGTGATTCTGCAGTGACTTCATGCTTATTACTGCTTGGCTGCAGTGCCCGAGTTTCTCACCTTGGCTAAACTGGCAGTGAACAGGACACACTCGAACAGTTCCCCCATTCTCTTGAGGAACTCGTCCACATGGGGCCGCTTCAGGACATACACCTGGAGCACACAGGAATGTTTCAACTGCATTGCTACGCAGCTCGCATTTTAAAATTTAACATGTTTCTACAAACCTTAACTGCCTGAGGAACTATGTTGCTTTCTTTCAGTGTTAGATACTATCTGTGCAGTGACTAGACAACTTGAGGTCTTCCTGAGTCACATGGACGTAAATTCACAGGCTTTTCATAACAGTCAAAACATTCATAACATCACAGGTGTTGGAAACTTGCATTGAATACACATAGATCCAAGAAAGATGAGCATTTGCTTCAAAAGTTAAATCCAGGCCTTGTTTCCTTGTTTTTCCTCCGTTTTTACTTCTTCCTGCTGTGTCGGCGGCTGAGGGCAGCGTTCCTGAACCAAGTCATCCGGAATAGGCTGTGCTTGTCTGAACAAACCTATCCTGGATTACTTGAATCAGGCCCAGACCCAGCGGGTACGTCACCCATCTCCAATCAACCATCTTCAAATCCTTTAAACACTGTCAGCACCTACTCCATTAAATCTCAGGATCACATGACCGCAAGGACAGAGAGGTGCTGTCATATTGGAGGACAGCAGATGATGCGTTACGCAATAAACATGTTTCCAGATGTTTTTGAGTGATGCCACCATTACCTGGTGTACTGTTCCATCTATTTCCACAGGAATGATGAAATCTGCGTTGTTTACAGGCTGTTGGAACGATAAAGCAGTCAATTAACAAACAAGATACACAAAAAAGTCCGTATTCTGGAGTTTTCTACTGCAGGCCTGACTGAAAAACAAGGACTCACAAGAGTTTACTGCTCAGATTAGAGGCGCTGCAGGCCTTACCATATAAATTATGACTGGTATTATTTTAGCACAGATGCAGGTACAGACAAACAGTCTGCAGTGTGTGTGTACACGGAGGAGCGACTGTGTTTATTTGGGTTTAAGAAGCAGCTAGTTTGGGTTTGGCATCTGCTAGCGATGACAGAAATGTCACCATCAGAGCCAACAACAACCAGATGGGGAAAAATTTAGACCATATAGAGTGTTTTTTACGACCTCCTTTACTAACATACCTATCTCATGATGTGATGTGATCACAGGGGACAGCTATGTACCCAAATCGTATCTTGAGGTTCTTGCATCATAGAGGAAATTAAAGGAACACTTGCACGTAGCTGTTTTTAACAAACGCAACAGTATTTTTCTTCACCTTTCTTACCTTAAAAGAGCTGTGAACTAACGTCTCATCCAGATCTATAACCACACAGATCTTTCCAGAGTCTTTTGACTTCACTGGAGGCAGCAGTGGCTTCACCTGGATCTAAAAATACCACAAAAGGGGTGTTTGAAAGATGAGAAGCAGTGCAACAAAGCAGAGCTTAAATGCAGCAGAAAACTGTCTTTTTCTCTTGACCTTTCTAACACTGATTTGATCTTTCCACTGCTGTCAAAACAGGACAAAAATGCAACCAGCGAGACAAAGGTAAACACACCTTGGAGACGGTTCCATTCTCCTCCACCAGCAGGGGGGCGTTGTTGTTGACTGGTGGGGCTTCAGGCTGGTCCCTGCACAGGCAGCAGAAGAGGCTGGAGAAGAGGCCTCTGCTCCTTGGCTTCTTGGAGGTCAGAGAGGGTGAGGACCCTGCAGAGGGAGGAAGATGGAGGTTAATCCCTGAACATCATCATCCAGAAATATTCAGTTTACTTTTATGTGACAAATTCTCATTTTCTATTCGCTAAATAAAGGTGGATGATTTGCATTTTTGCTTAAAAAATGCTGAAACTACAGCTGAAACAATTTATCTATTAGTTGACTGAGAAGAAATGAACAATTTTGAGCAAAACATTCTGAAGTTGAAGCTTCTCCATTGAGACAATATGCTGATTTTTTGAGTTCTCTTATAAAGTGAACATCTTTAGATTTTGGGCTATTAAACGTTTGCAAACATCCGCTTTTGGCTTTGGAAATTTACATATATTAAAACATATATATTAAACCATATATTCAACAGGTTGCCCTTCATTTTGTTGTTTTTGGAAAGTTCAAGCCATCTGCAGCAAACCCTTTTAAAATGAACTCGCCTTAATAAACTTAAAAAAAAAGAAAAATCTCAAAATGTGAGAAACTTGACAAGACGAACAAGATGAAAATTTGAGATAAACATTAAGCTGGATTCTGTGTATTTCATGTTTGACCCTTGCACATTGACACCGGACTTATGACTCCATCAATGAATGCAGGAAAACGTTGAAAAAAAGAGCACATGTAGCAGCTTTCCTCATACTTTTGTCATGTGCACGAACCCTCCTGGAGACACACGTCCCAGCCAGGAGCTGTTGTGTAACCGCCTCTGTGATGTCAGCGGCAACAGCCTCCCTCTCCACCAATGAGCATTCAGCATTAAACACTTCACTATAAAGAGCTGCCAAGCAGACACCGAAAAGGCATCAAAAGCACGTAATGATCATCATTGCTGAAGAATGCAGTGTGCCAATCAGAACAGGGCAGATGTCACATGACTTCTCATAAATACTGATTAAATATTATGCAATGAACTCAAAAATGTCTATTAAAAACTATTTAAAGCTATAAAATAACAATAAATCCATACTTGTGTCCAAACAACACTTGAAAGTGATTTGTTTGGTATGAAAGTTGTAACAGTTCAATGCAGCCCAGAGAGGTTCTGCAGAAATGGGTTGCA
>JAPZDY010000017.1:4734926-4754891 GCA_029783645.1 Ctenochaetus hawaiiensis
AAAAGTAAGACCTTAAGCAATAGGAAGAAGAAACTTGTAAATTAAGTTCATAAATCCAAAATAAACTAATATTTGACAGATATCCATCAGCCTCGTGTGCCATTTATTTACTCTCATGTCCCTATTAATTAAGCTCTTCACTCCTGTTTCCTTTTTTCACTCCCTTCTTTACTGTGTTCCTGTAATTTCCAGCGTTCACTCCCCTGTCCTTATTTTGCTGGCTCGAGCTTCTGTTTTGCTTCAGTATTCATGTATTCTATCACACGCCTTTCACCAGAAAAAAAATGACTAACCGGGTGCTGACCACAAAACACAGAGCATGCATTAATTCCAAAAAAGAGGCCTTATGAAGATGACAAGGAAGAGGAGCTGGAGTGGAACAGACTGCAGGCACTCTGCTAAGAAAATACCCCCTGACTGCTTGTTAGACCTGAAACACCAAAAAGGACAAGGCTGGTGTCTGTGTTGCCTAATAAATGAGTTTTGTGATGGAGGATAAGAAGAGTTTCTCTTCAAAAGTTCGTATTGTATTTTAGGCCTCATCCAGTGTGCACTTTCGAACGGTTTCATACTTCTGCAGCTACGACAACGTTCAGGCAGTCGTGTTGTTCTTAGGTTTCTGATGCAGACAACATGCACTGTAAAGATCACAGGGCTGCAAAATGAGTTGAATTTTAATCGCAATCATGAAATGACATGAGCATGACTGACTGGGGGTTTTGGCTTCACTTGAAGGATCTTGCCACTTGCAACTGCAGTTAAGAGTAGAAGAGTGACAACAAGTGCAGCTCAGCAAAATTTAATAGGATGTTTGCAGAAGGTAAAGAGCCGTTGCCTTAAAATACATCACTGATTGAAAGTATTTCTGATTTAGGCTCTTTGATGTTAAGTGAAAAAAATCACATGTACAGAGTGCATGAGACTCGTGCCTGCACCGCGAAACACATCTTTCTTGTTCAACCGCTTGAACAGAACACGACAAACTGCAGAGCCATGAATGCTTATAGGCCGAGAAGGTCTAACATGACCGACTTGACTTCATGCAGCATCAACTCAGACATCCTTCACACTGTAAAACACGACGCTGCAGGTGAAAGCAGCACTCTGTTGTTTTAACTTTGCATCAAAGATTTTTATATTTTGTTTCTTTGTAATGCACTATAATTTATGCAAAATTATGCTCTTTTTATTCATCTTAAAAATAGATATTTTGTCCTCCAAAATCAATGATTAATCTCTATAAAAAAGAGTGATTCAATATTGATCAAAATAACCCCTATTGTTATTTTTGCCGCAAACCTGCAGCCCTGATAGAAATCCAGAGAGACACTGAAAATCCAGATTTTGCTCACAATTAAAGTTTAAGGAGAGATATGTCTGCGTTTTTATTCAGTTATTATGAAATTCACAATCATCCAAACAGTAATCCCTTACATTTTAGATGCATTTAATACAACCTTAAGCTGCCTTTGACATTAGCGTCAGTTTTGAGTCATCAAATCATTACTCATCTCATCTCCATCTACTGAAGACTAATTTTTTCCATTAAAAAAAAAGAAAAACAGATTATATGCTAACATAAAGAAATTCTTCGCATCTGTACTGTTTGCATCAACAAATAAAAATGCGGTACATACAGTTTAACTTCTGAGGTGGCATCTAATTTTAGCATTTGTTGTGGTTTTTAAAGTTGTGTTAACCAGCCCTCCAACACATCTGGTTTCAACCAAAGACAAAGCAATCGTCTGACATGTAGTCCTGCACAAAGTCTCTAGTATTAACACTTAAACGAGGCAGGAAAATGCATGTGTAGGCTTTCATTCAAGTTACATGAGCAGCCAGCAGCTGTGAGAAACTTTATCAGTTGAATTATTGTACAATCAGTGTGTTGTAAGCCCAGCAAGCAAAAACAAACCTTAGGTAATCAAGAGACAAAATACTACTTATCAAATAAAAAAACAGAGGATTAAACAGAGCTCTACCGACTTCCATAACATCTTCTGTCCCGAAACTTCCAGAAAATAAATTCTTTAGATGATGCTGTATCTGTGCGTGACATCAGTGTGGAGCATCTCACATTCATGATAAGACACTCTGCCTTATCAGAACATTTCATCAGTCCAGGATCCATTTTAAGCTCCGATACCGTCAATAGTTTCCTGTAACAGATGCTCCCTTGATCATTTCTGCTTCTCTGATTGCTGAGTTTCAGCCACATTATTAATTTGTTCATTATCTGAGGCTCCCACGACCCTGAACTAATGGAAACCAGTTTTATCAGCACAGGAGAGGTTTGACCCAAATGTGTCTGATGCTGGTATTTAACGCCTCACCTAGCCTTACTTTTATTCACCAAAAGCATAAATATAATGAGCAAAGAATGAAAGCTAATGCAAATTTACAGCTTGCGATACAGCAGGAATCGTCATCAGATAAGGCAGTTGTATCTGGTTTTTAATAAGGCAGCATACCGGCCTGTTTGACCAAAAATCTGACATATGAGCATGCACCAGCACGGTTTGAGGCCCGGTTGCACAAGCTACAACACCATAATTAGTGGTAAATGATGAATTGACCTGACAGCAAATAGAACCGGGCTGCCTTTTTATAGATGAGCGGGAAAACAGCTCACAGACTAAAAGCTGGATTTGTATCTTAATGCCTCTGTGAGTATATTTTGCATTTAACAAGACAACGACACCATTTATATGTAGAGATCCTTAACAACAGGTGCACTCTGGGCCAGTATATGAAAATAAGAGGTTTGTTTTACCAGATATCAGAGTTTTTTACATTTAAAAAAACCTCATCTTGCAATGCAGTTTCAAGGAAGTCATGCGAGATGCCACAGGTTTTGTATTTCTGTGTTTTACATTAGGAATTAGTTGTTTTTCATGTAGAAAAAATGCAAATACAAAGTCACAACCAGTACTCTGTCAGCATGTTAGAAAAGTCATGACCCCAAGTTGAAAAACACTTGTGACTAAGACGGCCTTGCACACGACGACTCTCAGCTTTAAACCACAGAGTCGATGTGCATCCTTGAGGTACAGTATCAGTGCTTCAGATGAGAGGGTGCTTTTGTCAACCAGAGCGTTTTGTTAGGTGCTTTTACAACCATTTAGTCTTCAGCATGGCTGAGTTTAGCGGGGGAGGTACAAAAACAAAACTCTATAAAGATCCTCTGTGTAACCTGAAACTCTCATGTAATTGAAACTAAAAAGTTTCCTTTTGATTTGACGAAGCTACAAAAGTATCTAACAAACTCTCCATTTGGGCAGACCTGAGTAAACATGCTGTTTGGAGACAGTTAATATGTTCACAAAGCGTGGGCGCGGAGTTGTGTAATAGACTAGGATACGACACATTTAAAAGTCAGATTGCTTGACATCTCAGCTTTTTGTTGTAAGTCAAATTACACACTACATTTTCTTTTTTTTTTGGACTCAAACTCAACCCACAACTTAAAACATCTGCCTTGTTTGCACTGAATGTCACAGTGACAACAGACATCACAAATGTGAGAGGGCAGCGTTTTCTCAGGGATGATGACCGACAGGCCGTCTGATTACTGAGTAACCTGCATTTACACTCTGTGATATCTCACTGGTTTGTGTACAGTGGCAGAGGCAGAAATCCATGTTGGTGAACAGAGAACTGATTGAGGTCGCATTACACGGTGGAATTGAGAATTTCACAGGCCTTTCGATTAGTTTGGAGGGAAACAGAGCAGCATTTGTATTAAGATACTGTAAGACAAAACAGCAAGTAATCAGAGGAGATAAACCAACTTTTTACTTCCTCATTGTTAAAGTTTCATTGTTAGGATTTTAATTGGATTAATATGAAGTCACTATAATAATTTTTTAACGATGTTCTAAATGGCTTTGGTTCAGCATTTATTTTTTATTAGAAGATCATATCACTTTATGATCATAATGGGATTTTAAGTAGATTTCAGGGTGATTTTAATCATTTTAATGGTATTATTGAAATATAATAGCCATAGAAATCAAGCATGAGTACGTCACTTCCGTTACTTTCATCACAGGCCAAAGGGCCGCAGCCATAATCTATGCACAACACAGAAACAGTGACAAGTGACAGTTTTAGTGCTCTAACTTGCTTTAAGTTCACTTTCACATCATTTCTGTCTGTACTTGTGCTGCTAACTCTCATGTTTTGTCACAATTATGCAGTTTACTGTGCAGTTTCTGAGCAGAGGCTCGTAAATTTTGACTCCCGGAGCTGCAAAACTTTTTTTTTTGACATGAGTGCAGAGCCAAAGCGGGACAAAAATAAAGAGTCTTACCCCTCTCTCCTGCGGCTTTGTTTCCCTCTTCATCCCGGCTGACTTGGGTGATTACTGAGGACGGATTGTCCATCACATCCAGGTCTGGTCCAGAGTGCTGACCTCACACTTTAAAGTTGGAGATTGTTCGCTGACTCGGTGCTGCATTAAACCAACTTAACATGTACGAAAACGAAGCCGAAGCGTCCCGGAAAACATCGCAACAAGTCGCCTACAGCGCGTCCATTACACTTCGGATGTTGTTGTCCGCTTAGAAACCCGCTTAAGTTTGTAGTCTTAAAGTTATAAAACATTTGACAAGGAGTTGGCAACTTTGATTCAATATGGTGCTCAACTCCGCTCGCAATTTCAAGATACAAACATGGAGGTTTCAAGGCTTCCCATTTCACTTAAAGTGGCGCAGACGGGGAGCGGCCGAGCTCAACACGCCCTCTGCCGGCGACCACAAGTTTGATGATGATCCCTTAAAGTAGCCTGCAACAAAGTTACTCAAAACTTTGCTAAGCTAGGAAGCTAGCCACATTAGACTCATTTTAGCCAAATAAACTAGCTTAGATTGCGCCTGAAACCACTTAATACATGATTTACACCGGAAACATTACATATTATACCTTACTATGCGATGGCAACGTGAAAAGATTATATAAATGATGAGTAATTTATTCATATGCTACAGCTAACAAAGCAGACACAGTAACTTTAGCCAACGGCTATATTCCTGAGACACATTAAAAAACAATATAAGTTTCCAACTTGTTGCCGTTTATATCGCGTTTACTTTACTGTTTATTGACTGGGAGGTTAATGCATATGTGGGCATGTGTTTTTTACTCGTCGGTTCATGTCTGATGTTTGTAAAAGTTGTTCACAAGCAAAACTTTTAGTAAAAGTTGCTGCAAAGAAACGCCCAGTTCGGGTCCCCTTGAAACTGCCCAGAGCTCAGTAAGGGAGCGTCGCACAAGTGCAAAGTCTGACTCCGGTGCACAGTTTTGTTTCCTTCAAAACACAGTAGCAATGTGTGTGTCTGCTTGCGTAGGCAATTATATTACCTCAGTTTACTTGAATTGAAACCTAGTATTAAGGAAACTGTGTTATAGTCTGTAAAGATAATAAGAGACAAATATTTTGCCCTTGTTATTGATACTGGTAAATAATTGAGATGTGTTTATTTCCTTTCTCAAGTAGGCTAATGAGGTTGTTATACTTTTGGTGTTGACCTCAGTTGAAGTTTATGTACTGATGATTCTTCTCTAAGAATATGCCTGTGATGTTTTCCCTCCTGTGTGATCTTTATGAGATGTACCTTTATACTGGAGTACTAATACTGTGTTTTCATACTACATTTAGAGGGTGCAATATTGATAAAAATCCTATATCATGGTATCATTATTTTATGTGCTTATTTTCATATTGTACATTTTGTGAGAGAAAATCCATTTAAAAACTGCACAGGTATCTACAGTGGATAATAAAAGTAGAAAAAACCTAGCTAATAAGCACCTGACAAGTACAAAATATATAATATTTTTTGCAACTTTGTTCCCAATATTAATCTTTTACAATTAGACAAAGGCCATAATTCCTTAAGGTGGACAAATTAGTTTGTTACACAGAAAACAGTTTTTCAAACACCATACTAGTCTGCCACAAAATTAATTTAGGCAGGAGTATTATTGCAGCAGACTTACCTTTTTTTTGCAAGTTTTCCAGCAACCATCCACCACCCATCACACCTCTGGCATCTTTTTCCAGCTGTGAGATCCTTTTTCATTTTCGTTGTGTTTTGCATTCCGGGACAATTGGCCATTATTTCTTAAGTGCAACAGGCAGTCTGCCATGATAAAGTAAGAAAAGCAAGTGTGCCCTCCAGCACATGAAGGTGAGCCAGCAGTCTGAAACTGGCACACCTGAATGGGATGGGACTATTATTTTTATTAATTACACCTGAGTGTGACAAGTCGAACTGTCAAAAACTACAGTGAGAAATCTGGTAATTTCCGCCTGCATGCATGAACATAATAAAATGACAACAACTGCATGTAAAGGGACAGATTGAGACTCAGATATTCAGATTTTTTAACATTGCAAGCATAGAGTTGGAATGAACCGCTTTGTGTTATAACAACCAACATCTCTTAAAAGAACTCAGGGAGTCGAGAGATATTGCAAAATCACAGGTGTAGCTGTGATCCACAGGGGGCTTTGTACATGAGTGCATCCCACAGAGAGAGAAACAAGTTAATTTTCCCAATTGTATCAATAGTTTATTACATACTATCTCATAAAAACATTTTCAACTTTTTCCACATATAAACACCGCAAATTGGTACATTTACAAATCTTCAACCGTCCAAAATCATACAAAAAGGAACACTATGATAGTTCAATACACAAGACGCTCTATTATTACAAGGACTGCGTGTGCTGTATGTCTGCACGTAGAAATGTATGCATGTACAGAATATGTAAGAATCTATATGCATCTGTCTGATGTAAAGTCCAAATGTTGCAGTCAAAGTGTCCCTTTGTTTAAACAGTTTATCAATTGTGACTTATTAATAATGGAGACACATTTACAAGATAAATATTTTGGATTGTAATCTGATTTTAGGCACTGACTGGGTGATCATGATTTGAAAAAACCTGACCAACCAATGGGTAATACTGAGAAACCACAGCAATTTACCAGTGTATGACTTTTCCAAGTAAATGTTATCTACATTACAGACTGCTTTTCATAGCTGTATAAGTTCAATTGTAATCACAGAAAACAAAAAGTTGTACCAAAACATCCTACCTCACCCTAAAATAGTTCATTTTTACTGTGTGAATCTTAACACCAATCACAAAGACACTCTTTATTTTTATTAGATTTTTTTTTGCCTCGATGCTAATTCCAAAAGTGAATCAAAAATACTCGCGCGCACACACACATGCAAATAAATTAACATGAAAAAAGTAAACGGTTTCAAGGAAAAAAAAAAGAATATTTTTGGTTTTGAGTTTTAAAATGTGTAAGTAAATGCAAAAATAAATTAGCAGCTTAAATCATGGTACATTCACAAGAGTTGTTTACTACTGAAGTTAGTGACATAAACAAGGTTGCGCGGTAGAAATGCTAATGATACACATGTTCCAGGCCGATCGTGCAGAGTGGAGAGCAAAGTTCATCTAAACCAAATATTTAATGTGCAATTTCAGAAATCACAATGTGACGGAGAAACTGTGCAATCAATCAAAAGAGAAAAAAAAACAAAAAAACAACGAGAACATCCTGTGTCCCTTCAGTGGATTGACAGTTCATGAGAAGTTCTGAACTTCTTTGATTCGATAAACTCATCACAGCGGCTTTTCTGTTTGTGTTTGTTTCATATCAGAATCCCTTTGCTGAGCTGAATGTGAAGTCTCCCAATGTGACGCATTGTCTCCTGTATTTTCTCTGGAGCTACATCCAGCTGTCTGCCCATCCCCTTTGCTTTAACCTGCGCCTCGCTAGGCAGGCTGACATTCTTCATGCAGCTGTTAAGATGCATCAGGTTGTTATTTTGCTCCACTGTGGGCAAATCCGACCCTGCAAACTCGAGTGTCGGCGCTGCTTTTTAACCGTCATGTCACTTCGGGCTGGGAACATGCGGAGCAGTCCCAGACACCGGGGACTGTGGGGAGCTCTGGTAGGTGCGCAGCATCACCTTGTGCTTGGTTGCGGCCTCTGTGCGACGGCATTGCTGTTCCACCAGGAACTCTTTGAGTCGGCTGGTGGTGAAGGTGAGAGTCTGTCTCCTCAGCTTCATAAGATATGAGTCCTGCAGCCAGGCCTGTGTGAAGCAGTCTCGTGTCGTCGGGCGAGCCCTGAAAACACACAGTGCAAATACACACAACATAACATTTCACTCTTTCTTTAAGGAGGAATGAAATCATATTTTGTGGACACTCACCATGGGTAACTGCTCAACATCTTCTTAAGAAAGGCAGAGGCACTTTGGGACACATTTGGGTACAGTTTTGTTGGGTCAAACTTCGCTATCAGGATTTTGGATTCGACTTGTAGAGGGTCTTTATCTTCAAATGGCAGTCGACCACTAAGCCTGGAGGCAAACACAGGAAAAATAAGGTTCAGGGGCAAAATTACAAACATTTTTGACTAAATCTGCAAATATTTCCACACAGCTGTAAAGATATCCAGTTATAAAATCAGTTATGTTATTAGTTAAGCATTAAAATGTTGAGTGACTTATGTCTTTTAAAGTGATAAACATGTTTTTTTTCTAATAAAATATGTGTTTTGCAGCGTTTAATGATGCTGTACCAAAAACTAACTCCACAAACTCCAGTCTTAAGGGCAAATGTTATATAAGTGATATGAAATAAAGACCAGAATTGCAAAGGGATGTTTCACTTACATGATGTGTGTGACAACGCCAACAGTCCAAATATCAGCAGGAGGACCAACAACTTCACCTTTTATCATCTCAGGAGCTTGAGTCACATTTATGGAGTGGATGAAAATGTAGAAAAAATAAATATCACATTAAATAACTGACTCAAGCCAGTTTGCTTTGAACATTAGATTTAATTACAAATGAACAATATTTGTTCATTAAAGAAGAAGCATCTGTGTCTTCACCCATGTACTCCAGTGTTCCTGGTCCTGAGTCCTGCTGTTTGAGGCTGAGGGGGTTGAAGCTTTGAGCACTTCCCAAGTCCACAATTTTGATGGCGTTGAGGTTGGTCACCATGATGTTGTCAGGCTTCAGGTCCAGGTGGAGGACGCGCCGGTTGTGGAGGTACTCGACCCCTTGGAGGATCTGGACCAGGTAAGCCACCACGTCGTCCTCAGAGTAACGGAACCTGACAAGAACAAAAAGGAGGTTCTCAAATGGAGAAAAGCAATGGAAATTATCTCTCATATACAACAAGCCTTGTTTAAATGAGTCAATGTTTGCTTAGTCCAACAAAAAGACACCATCCAAGAAGTAAAAGGTCTTCTTTCAGCCCCCTGCTGTCTAAATCTGTCTCAGTCTGTGTCCCTCAGTGTGAGCTGACAGCTTCGTCCTCCTACCTGTCGATGAGGCTGTACAGCAGCTCTTTGCCGGTGCAGTATTCTGCCACCAGCACCAGGTAGCGTGGCGTGACGTAGGCTTCGTGCAGAGCCATGACCTTATCGTTGTGAAGGGATTTCAGGATCTCGTACTCCTTCAGGACTCCCTGCTTGTTCTCCTGGCTGTAGGGAATGATCTTTGCCATGTAGATTTTGCCTGTTGCATTTTCACGGCACTCTCTGATGACTCCAAAACGACCCCTGGCAAAAAAAAAAAAAAAAAAAAATACATGAAACTATTACAAAAAAAAATCTGCAAAACAATTAGATGATTAAAAGCTGCTGGAAAGTCAATTTAATCAAACTAAAAAACCTTAAGGTCATTTTTTTATATTGGCATTTAGTATAAGTTCAATTTATTCCCCCTGAACAGCAGTTTCAGCATGGTTGAAACTGGAAGTGCAATAAAAAGCAGGATTAATTAACTTTTTTTGTGTCCATCAGCAGCTTCTCAAGTCTGCTTCATGCAGATTTCACTGCAGGTTTTAGAGACCGACATCACTGAATCTGGAAAGTAAAATGTTCCTGCTGGACACGAAGAGTTCAAATCCAAAATAAATGATTAATTCTGGCCTGTTTCCTGTCGTCTCACCTGGCTTTCTCATCCAGGAAGGTGTAGGGTTTCTGTGGGACCCCCTGTCGTAGCGCCTTGGAGGGCGTGGTGCGTCCTGATGGGGTGCTTCTGGTGGGGGTGCTAGCTCCATCACCGATGGGGCTCAGGCTGGAGGCCTGGAGCACTTGTGGGGAGAAGGAGACGGTAGTTGGGGCCACGCGGGCGGTGATGGTGTTGGTGGGGGTGTAAGTGGGCACAGAGGCCACTGCTGGTTTGGTTGGTGTTGACGGCTGGGTTACAGGAGGGGTTGGGGGCGATATTGGTGGGGTCTGAGTCATGGGAGACACCACGTTTACTGGACTCTGGGGTTTGGGGAGGACAAAGGGTGGAGGCGCTTTGACTGTGGGTGAGGAGGGAAGGGTGGAGCTTAGTTTTTGAGCGCTCTCTGCTGTTGTGCCTACAGATGGTAATGGGGGGTTTGTTGTCAGGCTGGTAGGCAAAGAGGACGGAGGGGTGGGAGTGACCGCCGTTTTGGATGACAATGGGGAGGCTGCATCTTTTGAAGAGGTGGAGGTGGAAGTGATGGTGGAGGCAGTTATGTTGTTCTGAGTTGGTTTGAGAGGAGACACGGTCACTGAGGAGGTGACAGCTGGTGCAGGTGGAGCTGGGACTGTCTTCACGACGGCCAGGGGGGGTGAAGCTCCTCCAGCTGTGAAATACAACCAACATACTCAATGTCTTCAGTAGATGTGCTCTTATCTAATGACCTTTAATTGCAGCTTTTATCCACACTGTCGAGACTGTTGCCTTTTCTGTCATTTGTTCAAACTTTGTAGATCATTTAGATGGAGACATAATGAGAGACACCATAATTTTGATACCTGTCATGGACTCAATCATTTCCTTAAACTCAGTGCTTTGATTCACATTTTCATGGTGTATAAAATACCTGCAGAGTCCAGGCTGACTGGGGTGGAGCAGTTGCTGTGCGGTCCCTGTCCGGCCTTGTTGGTGCAGCAGACACGGAACCTAAAAGCGCCGCCTGGTGGCAGGTCTGTGACATTGTAGTAACAGTCAACAATTCCAGTCGCTACAGTCAGCCACTTAGAATCACCTACAGGATGAAGGGAATGGACATGAACGTGCTTTATATGATGCTGCTGTGATCTTAATGGATAGAGCATAGAATTATAGATTGAGTATACACAGTCTGCACATATTTGACAATAAATTAACTAAAATATAAGGGATAAAAGTTAGAAAATAAACCCTGATCTTCTACGGATAACTTGTAGTTCAAATATTGAACACCAGATGTCAGTGTTGCCTAACAGTCAAACATGCATACGGCCCCAAAAAAGGTTTGAAATAAAGATACACAATGTACAGTTTTACTGATATGCATGACAGTAAATTCCTAGTTTGTCTGCTGAAAATGTATATACCATAAATTTCTTATTTCTTACACAGGTACAGTCAAAAAGACTTAAATTACAATGTAAATGAGGTAGTGACACATTTCTTTAAGTATGGACATTAGTGCTGCCTTGTAAAGATTTAGTTTACATTAAGATGACAAGGAAAAACAAGCCAGAATGAAATCTATCAAAGCAAAAAGCTCGACAAATATTCACAAACTGTGAGTCTGCTAATCCAAGTTGGAGCGACTTTATTGTCATCCACCTCATTATGAGATAATGATGATTCATTGCACATAATGACAAAAAGCTTTCAGAGCAGTACTCTACAGTCTCTATTCCCTTGTGGACTGACTCATTTTCTTTGTCTAAGTAGTGTCTATGGATTTGGAAACTTATTTCCCAGAGCATTCTCCACATACGGCGCAAAGTCAAACATTGTGGAAGCTTTTCAAACACTGATA
Organism: Ctenochaetus hawaiiensis; assembly: GCA_029783645.1. Lineage (NCBI taxonomy): Eukaryota > Metazoa > Chordata > Actinopteri > Acanthuriformes > Acanthuridae > Ctenochaetus > Ctenochaetus hawaiiensis. The sequence goes on from JAPZDY010000017.1 coordinate 4,746,772, forward strand.
ACTCTGAGGAGCTTGGGTTAAAGAGTTTAATTCCATTTTCTCTCATGTGGTTTTAACACATCAGACTGACAACAGTACACGCAGGGGATGTAGTTTTAAAACCACCAGAACTGCCTACAGACCAAAAGGCAGAGAGCCAAAGTAATTATAAATAAATATAAGGATACTTTTAAAAAAATATGAAGGGGACTTTAGCAGGAGGTTAAAAGTCCATCCTCACTCACCTTCTGTCTTCCTTTCCAGAGTGTAGCTGCAAGGAGACTTGGTGTCTGCTGGTTTCCAGAGCACCAGAGCTGTGTTGTTGTAGGTCTGGGGGACTTCAGGGGTCCCTGGCCGTTTTGGGACACCTTAAGCGGGGCAAGAGGGATAGGTGGAAAAGGAGGAGAGTATAAAAGAACATATTAGGTGAGTGTACAGAAGAATGGAGGAACACATAACAGTTCATAGCGGTTTTTCCAGGTTTTTATTTCACCAGTTAACTTCCACGATACTACAGACAAAATAACAAGATGTTTATTTCCTGGATCCCAGTATTTAAAACAATCCAGATGATGCTTCAAGTTTCGTTGTTACACCAAACCAAACTTGACACAAACAGTGTCATTCTTTAATTTCAAAATGTATTTCCCATTAGGTTTGTGCGCCGGCATGAACAAAAGAGTCAATGCTTCAGGCGAAATAAGCTGTCTGAAGTGTTTTTCACACTAGGATAGATTTTCGAGGGGAGACAAATAGCATCAGTGGCTGAGATTAGTAATGGTACATGTCCTTAGCCATAACAAATAAAGTTCTAATGCAATCGATTGCATCTGACATTTTGAGAAATATATCTTCCACTGAAGCCTCAAAAGTCTCATTATTATTGTAGCATTTGGCAGAATCTAAATACTGCTTTTCTCATTACACACTATTTGTGCAGAGGCATGACTGGAGTGTTGAATGTGACCTGCCACAGCTGCTTTTAAATTGCAGGAAGCATCATTTGTCCCTATTACATGATGGCTCGGAGAAAAGCCAAAAATCCATTAGGTTAATCTACTGTAAAGTTAATCTGTTGACATTAATATTAATTTCAACTGTGGTAATATTCATTCCATTCTACTTGCTATTAAAATTAAATCATGTAAAATACATCACATTGTGATGATAATTACTGTACATCCATGAGAGGCAAAGCAGCAGCTGTAAATCTAATAAGAAACTCGTTTCATGTCGTAATTTGTTGCAATTTTCTATTCCCAACTCCAATTTTTTCTGTTTGATGAGATGATAAATCAAGTACAAAACAAAGTTTTTCGAACAACTACGGGCAAAATAAGAACTTACAAGCTATGGACAGAGTGCAGGAAGTGGTGATGGTAGCTATGGGGTTGGTAGCTACACATTCATAAACTCCAGCGTCCCTCCGGCTGGACTTCATGATCATGAGAAGCTGCCTGCCGTCTGGGTGGGAAATCAGGTTGATCCTGTCATCCTCCAGAGGTTTCCGATCTGGAATACAAGAAAAAAAAAAAAGATTAAGCAACTGAACAGCAGCTTTTGGGTAAAACTACAACGTCACCAAGGTTTAGGGACAAGTTAACAAAGCTACCTTTCATCCATGTAATCTCAGGATGAGGACTTCCAGCAGGAAGGCAGCTGAGAGTGACAGGTTCCCCCTCCAACAGGACGTGGTCTTTCAGTTTGATGTGGAACACCGGGGCGAAATCCGAAGCAGAGCGGATGAACTGCTGGCTCTTTGACAAACCCTCCTCTTTGGGGACGGATGAAGGCAGATCAGATTGAGAGGGGGTTTTGTCTTTCTTGCTTCTTGTCAGACCCCACCTGTCCCACCGTGACCTCCTGTCACTCTCTGAGGCTCTCTCGGAATGGATGCTAGAAGTGGATTCAATTGATTCCTTGGATGCACCAGCGCCGGCCTGTTTTGCTAGCTGATTCTCAGGGATGCCCATGTCTTTCAGTCCTCGCCCCTCAGACTGTGAGTGACGATGGCGGGTGAAGAGGGGTGTCCTCCTTTCCTCTGCGTCCCCTTTTCTCTCTTCAGACTGACTGCGTGTCTTTGCATATATTCCCGCCACTTTGTTCTCAAACTTGTGTCGCATGGCCAGAACAGGAGAATCACTGACTTTCTTCACATCCTTTTGCGCCAGCTCTTTCTGACTTCCCTCAGCGTCTTTTTCCTTCCTCTCTTCTGACTGGTTTCTTATTTTGGCAGAGATTCCTGCCACTTTGGACTCAAACTTGCGCCTCATAGCAGAAACCGATGACTCCTCTGCATTTTTCTCCAGTGTTCCCGCACTGCTCGGCACTTTTGTATCCAAAGACTTACTGCGACCGATTGCCCACGAAACCCTTTTGCTTGCAGCAGTTTCCTGAACACTCTGACTCTTTTCCTCCTTTGGTTTCTCACCCTTCTTATCAACGGATGTTGACCTCTTAGCCCGCAAGGAAAACCTCCCAATTAGACTCAGGCCTGCCTCCTTATCAACTTCTCTTAAATCTTGAACAGATTTTGATCTCTCCTGTAGCCCTTGTGATACCATTTCAAGAGGTGCACCCCTTGGCCCTGGTCTGTAAACCTCTTCACCCCCTTCGATCCCCTTCCGGCTAAGTACAGGGGATTTCTCCTCAGATTTGGTTCTGGTCAGTTTTCGGAGGCCACGAGTCAAAGAAGATTCCCGCTTCTTGAACTTGGCTTCAAAGACCTCCTCTGAGTCGATGTCTTTGATGTCCGTTCTGAGTACTGGCTGCCGAGGGATGGCAGGGTTTGATGATGTTGACACGGAGGCAGGAGATCGGTCAGCAGTTGCTACTTTGGCAAACACTGCTGCGTGTTCGGATAATGTAGAGGTATCTGTGGACTTTGTTTCGTTTGGCTTGGCTGCTGTGCTGGAATGTTTGGACTGAGCCTTGTCAGATGTTTGAGACGGCACTGCAACAGCTTGAATGGCACTCGCATATGTAGATGATGGTTTGCTATTTTGTGGCGTTTCCTCGTCTCCCTTAATATTTTCATTAATATGTAATTCCTGATGTTCTTTCCTCTCTTCTTCTTCATCATCCTCCTCTATTACAATTATAGGAGTGATTACAGAGGGCGATCTAGACTCTGAATCTTTTTTATCTGCCTTTTCTACCTGGGTTTTGGTCCTTTTCTCTGTTATCTCATCCAGGTTCTTCTCATTCATATTTTGCATATCTTCACGTTCTTTCACATTGTTCTGTTTTTGCTGTTGGTCCAATGTTCCTGATGTCGGTAGTGTAAAAGAAGTCCTCTTTGTAGGTGAGGCAGATGAAGTCTCCAGTGTGGTTTGTTCTGTAAGTGCTGACATTGACGTTGCCTCCTGGAGCTTCTTCCCTTCGATGTTCCCATTGCCCATTGAGGGGATTTCTAAGGGGGCTCCAAACCTGCGGTGCAGGGGCATGGGCTCAGAGTCTCCCTGACTGAAGGAGGAGCTCTTTCGAAAAACTTTGGTCTGCGGCATGTCTTCCCCGGCACTCTCAGAAGACGCTGCTCTGATGAGTGTTGATGGCCCCGCTCTGGATTTCCTCAAATTGCGTTCGAGAGATCCCGTCCGCCTTTCATCTTCCATGCCAAGTGTTTCAAACAAAGGCCCCCGTAGGCCGCTCATCTTTTTGTCCATGCTTCCTCCCCTGAGCAGCCGCTGCCTCATCAGTTCCAGTTTCAGGGCATAATCCTCCTGGCTTAACTTTGCCGCCCCAGGGCTTGGGCTGCGATTGGGTAATTCCATGGAAACAGCCTTTTTGAGGCTCTTGCTACTTGCTTCTGGATCTTTGTTGGAATTTTCCTCCTCCGGGTCAATGTGGAGAAGCAGTGCTGAATCAGCAGAGCTGCCTCTCCTCATGGTAGCCCGCCTGGCTTTGGTCGGTGCATCGTCAGACTCCACACTTGATCCTTTTTTAAGGGGGGCATGTTTCGTCTTTTCCATTCTATCCTCATTTATAGTTTCCTCTTCAGCCCCTCCTCTCATACCTGCTGTCTCCATATCATCCTTTTTCCTTGTCCCATCAGTAACAACACTGGGCAACACAGGGACATCGTCCTCCCCTGGGATCTCATTAAGGGAGACCCTAGAACCAGAAAACACCATAGACAGCGGCATAGGAATAAAGGGGAGTTCATCCACATCTGCATCTGAGTCAGAGGAAGAGGAGGGAGGTGGGGAGCCTTCTTTCAAATGCCGTGCCACAGCGATGGAGACGTGGCTAGATGAGTCATTCAAAAGCTCTGGGATCGAGCGCATCACCATCTTTGATTTGTAGCTAATTAGGGAACGCTGAAAAAGGCCAAAAGAGAACAGTGTAAAAAAGTTCCTTACTATGTTTCATTTACCAACTTTATATGCAAAATCTGAGTCAGTAATGAACTTTTTCCAACTCAAACAGGTTTTAAATCAGCCAGTCAACGCTGGGTTTTATTAAATTGTTCTTCTGCTAAATCATTTCAAATAAAAGTGGTTTTAGAGACTTAATTAATGGAGCTATGTGTAAAAATGACAGAGGTCAGTATTTCACCAGCTGACTCCAAACTGCTGCTTGGCTGTAGCTCTCTTTGGCTTTAGCTAATAGCTGCAGTTAGCTTCTTAGTTCAGGCTAAAGCTACAGGCCTTATCAGCTGATCAGTCTGACCAAAACAGGATGTAAAAGCAGCTCTGAGTTATAATTTATTCTATGATCAGCAGCCTCCCAGTGAGCACAGCAAAACCAAGACTGAACACAGACACCAAGGCTGACTCAGACTGTCTTTCATTTCCACAACATTAATTCATGTCTACCAATTTTTCATCACAGTTGCTTACCTGCCATCTCCTCCTAGACAAAACTTGCTTTAGCATAGCTGTGCTGATGCTCTTGTTTGTTGGTGACTGTAAAACAAAGAAGAGGGGAGTGGCCATTAACCTTGGTGGAGATATAAAAACAAATCTTATTTATGCTGGGTGACATTTTCTAAATGAAAAAACTCACCTTGAACCAAGGATGGCGAAGGCACTCAATGGCACTGGGCCTCCTGGGAGAGGAAAAATATACAGAAGGAGGAAACGAACTACAGGTTAGTCACTATCAAACAAAATTACTGTTCAAAATGATATATATTTTGTATTTGTTTAAGGTTAAAGATAGGACACAATCTTCTAGATACTTACAGTCTGTCCACCACCAAGAGCTTGATGACAAACCCCTTTGCTTCTTTGCAGAGGTCAGAAAACATGTTTTCCTCAAATGCCACATTGTAGTTACGGATGTTTAAGGCAGTGGCTCGATCATTCTCACCAGCAAAAGGAGACACACCAGTCAGGCTAAAATAATTACATAAATATATATCAGCATAAAAAATAGCTCTGAGAGGGTTTATCCTATGATATTAGAACAATAAAAACACATATTCTGTGACTTAACACTCCAGTAACAAATCTATATAACATACCAGAGGTAAGTGATGACACCAACAGGCCTGTGGGAGAGCAGGACAGATGAATGACAAGCGGATATTCAGGGACGACATAAATGCACATAGAATACAAGAGATTTGAATGTCTTGCAGATAATGAGGAGGGAGCCTGCAGTGTGTAGTCGCCTCTCCACGCTGGAGAGCAGGTGGCTCACCATATGTCTGTTGCTGTGGAGACGGGAGTTTGGTTAACAATCTCTGGTGCAACATATTCTGGCGTGCCGTATTTGCAGTAGTGCTCCTCCGAATTCTCCAATTTCATGGCATTTCCAAAGTCACAAATGCGGATCTGGTCACTCCCTGGACTTGCCATCAAAATGTTTTCAGGCTAGAGGCGGGGCACATCCAAAAAAAAAAAAAAGTTAGGGTGCAGGTATGACAGAATGTGACAATTTTGATCAGATAAACTTGTTACAGCACCACAGGTGGGATGGCTGCTACCTTAATATCAAGATGTGCAATGTTTTTTTCATGGAGATAACGCAGACCTTCCAAAACTTGCTGAATACTCCATCGAATCTGCAGAGAAACGCAGGGGAATAAACCTAAAAGTCATGTTACATAATAATAGCGCAGTGCAGTCGAAGCACACAAACCTCCAGTTCCTTGACTGTGGTTTTTTTGGCCATTCTTTCCAGCAGCTCCTCGTGACATCTTCGTACAACAGTTGAGGAAAAAGAGAGCTGTGACTTGACTGCACAATCCAAGTGGTAGGTGCATGAGAGATGAATTATAAATGAGCAAAAACTCCCACACATCCTATCTCTTGCTAATTCCTCTCATCGACGATGAGTCAGAGAGAAAAAGCTGTGCTGCGCTTCATTCATGCCTCTAGGGGACTGCAGAAGACATTAGGATTAATGCTTTGAATCTTTAGTGTCCTTGAGATGCATTTAAGTGCACTTTTGTTCTGCAATGAAGCTGATAAAATTTAAAAGACAACTGGAGGAAAGGTAGCGCTTTTTCTACTTAAAGATACAAACATTTCTTCAACAAGCACATCTGTTGTGTGATAATAACAGGTGACTAATTCCAAGAGAAGCTGAAATGAAAGGATACAACTCTGTGATGAGCACCACCACGTTCTTCTTCTCAAAAGCATCGTGGAAATAGAGGATCCTCTCGTTGTCCAGCTCGGACAGCAGGTCCATCTCTCTGAGAGCCAAGGCTTTCCTCTTCCCTCGTGCAGAAATGAACTTGGCAGCGAATTCTGCCTTTCCCTTTTTCTGAGTCACCCTCTTCACATAGGAGAAAGCACCCCTGCAATGAACAGTGGTCACAATTTTTTAATAATAAGGTTAATAAAATACAAATTCTTTCATTTCTTACCAGGCAAGACATTTAAAAACTTTTTTTTAGTATTATTTTTTCGGGCTTTTTGGTCTTTATTTGATAGGACAGAGTTGAAACGGGGGGGATAGAGAGAGGGGGCAGTGACATGCAGCAAAGGGTCGGAGCTGGAATCGAACTCGCGACCGCTGCGTGGAGGACGAAGCCTTACGTATATGGGCCATGCTCGCTACCGAGCGAGCTTAATAGCAGCCCAGACATTTAAAAACTTAATACTAAAAGATTATCCTCAAGGAGGGCTTGTGTCTTTTTCCCATAATACACCAGCTCGAGGGACCTCATTACAGGGCACAGATCAAACATAACTATTGTAAGAGCTTGGAAGTTCATTCTTGACCTTTATGAACATTATGTCTGGCAAAATAATATCTGCGCAAATGTCAGCTTACTGGCTTTTCTGAGCTTTCTGCCTTCAGTAAATCACTGCAGTGCGATGCTCAAAGCATGTAAAAGGACCTCTGAGCTTTGAGTTGGACTCATTTATTCCCATTTTGGCTGACATATTGTTTGAAAAGAAACCCAACACCAGGAAGGAAAGCAGACAAACAGGAGTGTGCACAGCATCCAGTCCAAAGAGGGCAGGAGCTGTGCCAAAACTGAGCAAAACGTGAAATAAACAAATTAACAGCCCGAACGCTGCAAGGCTCCAATTTCCTGACACACCCTGAAGTACAGTGAAGCATCGCTGTATCAGAGTAAGAAGTTAAACCACTTGTGATCAGCTAAAACAAGATTTTTAGGGAGAGTTAAGTTTCTCTTTAAAAAGTAAACTTCAAGCTGGCACCAACTTTTCCATCATCAGTCCAACAAGTACAAGACCAAGTAAAGACACACCTGAATCAAATGTCCTTGAACATGGCTCATTTTAGGACAGGTGTGAGGCTGTCGCATGTTTATCTGAATTATGCATACCTGTCAGCTAATCAGAATTAAGGATTATTCAAAGGAGGAAGAAGGGCAAGAAAAACAAAGAAAAGTGACAACTCAAGGACAAATTGTGTTTGGAGTGAACATTAAAAACACTGAAAAAAATATGTGATTTGACTTGAGATGAAAAAATAAAACAATGAAGTTAAATGAAATAAGAAATAAAAGAATATGACACATTGTGATAAAGAAAACTTTTTAGCATAATAAAGGGCTAATTAGGTACTTGAAATTGTGATGGAAGCAAGAAAATGAGCTCCAGGACTGAGGACAAAACCCTCAATTTTTCATGTAAAAGCAACAGATTTCAAGTTTTTCACCAATGATTCGGTTTAATTTGGCCATTTCCTTCCAATTTTACTAGAAATTCTTT
>JAPZDY010000017.1:4757333-4781752 GCA_029783645.1 Ctenochaetus hawaiiensis
AAATTAAATTAATTCATTCAAAGCACTGTGAGCCACAGCACAGCAGAGTTTCTCAGTCCTGCTCCTCTGGATCCAGATCCCTACATTTCTTGCTAATCTGTATTTATTCACATGTTCTGTCCCAATTTATAAAAACAGTCCCTGATGAGAACAGGAGCGGGAAGAAAACCAGCAGTGTTCAAGCTCCCATGGGACTTCTGCTGTCTGGGTTTCTCAGCAAGATATCTGACATTGTCTCATAATTACAAAAAAAATATTTCAAACTCGTCAGTTCAGACTGGGCTTATGTATAACCCATATTTTCTCATCTTGCATGGTGGTGTATCGCTGCCTGTATTAGTTTAACACAAAAAAAACCCTCTGCACACTAACTTCTACATAACAACCTGTATTGTGTCCCTGCTGATGGAGGAACTAACCTTTTCCAGGCAACAGCTGCATGCACGTGGTTCAGTGTGATGGTGATGCTCGCAGGTTGGTTCTCAACCACATAAATGATGTCCGGTTTGTCCAGAATGACCGGTGCTTTTCTCAAATAAGGTCCTAAAGAGGTAAACAATTAAAAAAAACATCAAACATATTGAGATAATCAGTGAGCTAATTACTATCTCCCTAAAAAAAGTTTGTATTTGGAGCAGTGGTGGCGACTCAAAGGCTTCCTCGCCTTAGTTACCTCTGTCCAGCAGCTGGACCAGGTCAGTGGAGGGTGATGGTTTGCTCAGCGTCTTCCCGGTGGACGTCAGGACTCTGAATGCGTAGCGGACTCCCTTGGACAGAGAGGTGACGGTGTAGTTGGTCTCCCTCAGGTTAGACGCCACGACAGACCACTGGATTGAGCCCAGAGGCTGCTGCTGGACCACATACAGCAAGCAGCCAGAGTCTGCACAAACACACACACACACACACACACACAGTGTTTAGCTCCATAATCTTGGCTGACAATAAAACACACAGTGAGGTGCTTAAGATGCAGAAAGAAACAGAAGTTGTTTTGTTTTCAAATCCGTGCTGATGAGATATGAAATCCAGAGGGGCTTAAGAACATCTCAGAATGAATAAAAGCCAATAAAGATGCAAGATGAGGATGCTATAAATAGTGGTTCCCTGCAAGTGTTTCATGTAATTTAAAAATAAAAAAAGCCTCCCTCAAGATTATAAAGAAATTATTTTATATTTAGTCAAAAAAAAAGGGATAAAATATGCACAATAAAAACCCAATGAACCTACCAAATGAAGAGTCAAGCCTCTTCGGTCTTTTCCAGCTCAGGCTTATTGTTTTCCCTGTGATAGCCTCGATCACTGGTGGGCCATCAGGAGGGTCAGGAACTATGTCTGTTTTCAAATACATAAATAAATACATACAAAAGGTGTAGTTGATAAGTTTTTGCCTTAAGGTGAAGTGAGATGAGTTACAAAGCTCCCATTACATCCACGTGCAATTTAATTCCTTGAACGTTTATGCAGAAAGTTTGAAGTTAATAGCCTCTACTATTCATCTGCTTCCACCTCAGGCCACAAAGTTATTACCTCTTGTACCTATTAGATTTTAATTATTGTATTTTGCTTAATGATATCATCAAACATCAAGTGTCATCTCTACCTGTGACATATAGATGTGCGTAGCAGGCTGCTTTGCCCACTTTATTGGAGATGACGGCCTTGTAGACGCCCCCATGAGCGTGACAAGCGCTCCGAACGACCAGACTGTGGACATCCCTGTCTGAAGAACACACACACACGTTTCTTATTCACCATCTCCTCCCCTCAGCAAAGGCTTTGCTCTGTTTGTTATTGGCTTATTTGCTTACACTGGGTCATTTTGCGTTCCTCGCTGCTCTCGATACGTTTGCCGTTGTGGTACCAGCCGATCGTCGGGTAAGGCAGACCCGACACTTTGCATTTAAGCACCGCCTCTTTGCCTTCAATCACCTCCACGTCAGCCATGGGTTTGACAAAGTCCGGCATGGTCCTCTTCTCCACCTCGCTCTCCAGCACTTCAGGCTCCTCAGGGATGGATGGCATCTTCTCCAACTTTGCCCTGAAGGAAGAAGAGGGAGGTTGATTTTTAGAAATCAGAGAACGTAGTGAAAGATTGACGGATTTATTTTATTCTTGTCGTGCGCCTTGACTCCTTTGGAAGGATTTCCTCTCCCCTGAGGCATTTTTCTTTGCACTCAAAAACAAAAAAAAATGGTTCCCTCTGACGTTTATACTGACAGCACTGTCTTATTTTCAAAAATAACACAATGGCTCATGGAGATGTCGTCCATTTGAATGACTTCTCTTACATGTGAGAGGAGATGGCAGCTCGAGGTTCTTGCATGTAGAGCTCAGCGGTGCATTCAGCCTTCCCGTGGATGTTTTGAGCGACTGCCGTGTAGAAACCCTCCGTGTCGCCGCTCACGTGGGTGATGACAAGTGAGTGACGACCCCCCTCGTGCAGGATGCGAATGTTGTCGCTCTCCTCGACTCTCGTCTCTGAAATACGTAAACTGATCAAAAAAGGCATTTCTTCTGAGGAGTTCATAGCTGTTAGGTTTCTATCAGACAGATCAACTGAGGTTCTTACCAAAATGCATCCATGTGACTCGCGGGGCAGGTGAGCCGCTCACCTTGCAGTCAAAGCGAGCTGTTAGACCTTCGATGACCTCCAGGATGTCCAGCTTACGGGTGAAAAGAGGCTCCTTGGATGGGGAGACCTTAAGGTTTGCACTTGAGGTCAACTCATCTGTAAATACAACAAGAAACCGTTTTTTTGAGCAAATCTTAAGTTTTCCTTTTTGATCGGAACAGATATGAATATGCATTTCCTTCCTTAAACAACAGTGACAACAGTGTTCAGTTCACCTTTGGCAGTGCTCAGCTTGCAAGTGTATGTTCCGCTGTCATCTTCATGTACTGAGTTTAGCAGCAGGCGGCACCTGTTTTATAAAATAAAACAGCCTTTAAAAACTAAAGTAATGTAAGAACTGACTTATTAGCTTGCAGAAATACTTTGGAATGACAGTAAAGAATGATATGAGAAGATCTAATGGACCAACACATCGTGGAGATCCAAGACTAAAGAACAAAGTGATTTCAGCAACTTAAATTTTCACATTTTCTCAGTCACATTTTTCTGATCCTCATCCACCAGAAAAGCCTTTATTTACAAGTTTAACAAAAAAAAAATACTGAAATAAAGAAAGAGTTCAGCAAACATTCCTGAACCCACCTCTTGCCATCAAAGTGCATTTTGCAGTTGAGCAGCGCTGGCTGGATCAGCTTCCCATTGGACAGCCAGTCCACATCGACGTCTGGAGGTCCTGTCATGTGACACTCGAACAAAGCCGACTCTCCAGCCCTCACCGTCACATCTTCCACCTTCCTGCAGATTTTCAGCACCATCTGAGCTGTAGCTGCTGCTTAGAAACACGCAAAGAACAGCATTATAGAAATCTTACAGGATACTTGTTCCAGCATTATTCAAAACAGATTCAAAGCTTCATAGCTCACCTTTGACCTCCACCCTGCACTCCGCTTGCTTGGTTCCGTACTCATTGATGATCTTGCAGACATAAAGCCCCGCATCCGACCTCTGAGCTGAGCCGATTCTCATCTCACTGGTGCCGTCGTCTGTCTCTCGCACAACGAAGCGCCCCGCCGTCTTTACTGTGAGCCTGTCCTTCAACCTGGGTCAATAAAAGGTGGCTGTCACAGTCATTTATGCCCAGGGAGTTAAGAGAAAGGGTGTGTGTGTGTGTGAGAGACAGAGGAACAGTAAGCGACCTTGTGCTGAGGTATTAGCTTCAGGTGTCTTGAACTGTAATAAAGCTTTCAGGAAAGGCGTCTCACCAGTAAACCATAGGTTTGGGCTGCCCTCTGACCTTCGCCGAGATGACGACATCTTGACCTTCAGTTACCGCCTGGTCACATGGTGTTACCTTTGACAGAATGATGACATAGTTATGTGTAAAAAAGACATAAACTTTAAATATCTGAGGTTTGTTTTAGTCTCGCCAATCAAACTGATTTTAAAACTGCTCTTAAGTCTCATTCATTGATCAACCTTCTCCTCCTTTTCTGACAATAATGTGATGAAGGAATGAGATATTTCTATGATGGGGAAACAGAAAGCATCCATCCAAAGTCTCCATCCAGCATCTAGTTTGCTTTTTTTGAGTCAATATTTGGATAATTGCACCATTCTGGGGGAAAAAAATCCTGTTTGCAAAGAAAAAAGTGAAGCTTTTGGTTCTGAGACCCACCCACCTGAAACAATGGAGCCTCTTTGAAGTGGACACTTTTACTCAGAGCAGGCGAGTCCCCGAGCTCCATCGCCTCCTCCTGGGGGCTCAGATACTCTTCGTCTGATTGGGTCGGACTGCTGACATGCAAGACCTCGGTTGTTTTCCCACATTGCATGTGGGCCGGCTCTGGAAAGAAAAGGAGAGCGAGACCGGACATGAGCACAAAACAGCAACATCTAATTCAATTCGACCTGAGTTCATGAAGAAGTCATCTCTGATGTGCACACTTCTTAATTTGTGTAATGAAGTGCAAATCTCTTTGAAATACGGTTAACACGGCACGGCGGTGGCTTGTTAAACCTTTGGACGGGAACAATCTGTCAGGGCTCTGATGTTTACAGTCTTTGCTTGCTTTTCTGGAGATCACTATCTTTGCCAAGATGAGCTGTTGGCAACATGGAGCGGTGAGTTAGACATGAGTGGGCCACGTGTACCCACACACACACACACACACACAGAGGGGCACACACACATAGCGTAGGGACCTTTCTGAAGTGACCGTAACTGAACAGATAATGAATTAATCCCTTAATCCCTGACCCAATCATTCGCTTATTCCCATGGAGTTCCAGAGCAGACGCTGTGTCTGGACTCCTGGCAGCTTCTGCTAAAGTCAGGATTAATTCACCGCTGGATAGAGAAATATAAAACACCTCTCTTTAGACTTTGTCGCCTCTCTTTCTGCCTTCTTGCTTCCTTTTTAGTCCCTGCTTTTTACTTCTGTAAAACCTCAAAAACTAGATTTCTGACACGAGCAGATAACATTGCGACAGCAGAAAATTAATGTTATCCAACGGTGGAGCTGAATTAAAACATGTCCAGCTTTGAGGAGAAAACAACAGCAGAGGAGAGAGATAATGGAGAATAAGTGCTGCTATTAAACAAACTGAACAGTCTGAAAGGAAAAAGTAAACTATGGGTTGAACTGAAGGTGAAGGAAGTCAAAGAGAGACTTTTCTACATGCAAACACCCTGAACAAGACTTATAAACTAAAAGTTTGTGTGACGTGTAGCAATAAAATATTAAATTCAGAGATTTCCTCTGTACAGGAAAATCCAATTTTTGCAGAATTATTTGGTGTAAGTACGTAGGTATTCTGGCATCACGCTGGCATTAAAAATGAAAAAGAAAAATAATGAAAAAAAACCTACCTAAAGTCACATCTCTGAGCGGCGTCTGTGCACAAGGGGAAGACTCCCGGGAGTATTTACGCGAACCTGCCAACTCTTACACAACTGCTGCACAGTCCGAGCCAGCTAACCTTTCTTTTCAACTCTCATCCTCTCTCTGCTTCCTATCAACGTCGTGACCATAATCTGTAACATTCCTAACATCCTGAAGCTCACAGAATCGTGACTGAAAAGCTAAATAATTTACAGTTTCAATTAAAGTTTTTTCTCACGGAGGATGATGATGTTGTAAAGTTATGAATCTGCTGGGAAATCTTGAACTTATTTGATGTTTAATGCAGGAATTGGAAGAACAGGGTGTTGATCTCCTTCACCAAACTGAGCTCTGACATCCTTTGTGGCCTATAAAACATTCTCACTCCCTTTATTTTGGTGAACTCTGCCAAAGCTCCACTCTGTTGCAGCTAAACCAGCTAAAATGACTCACATAAGCTCCCACCACATTTTGACAACTCCGGCTCTGTAGCTCTATAACATGATATCTAGAGAGATGAAAAACTCCATGATTGCAGCAGTAATCTCACACAGGGACATAAAGCAGACTGCAATTACCCGAGCGAACAAGAGGGCGGCTAAAAATACTCCTGCAAGTAAGACTCCACTGGCCTAATATGGCAACACAGGTCCTGTGCTGCTGGTCAGACAGGACCAGAGTGAACGCTCACATTTGTTGACAAAACCAGAGGAGTGCAGGTTGCATTTACATTAGCTGAATCAACACTCTGCAAGTGGCAAAAGCCTTTTTAACATGCAACCATATTTGTAAGAAATCTTCTCAGGAAGGAATATTTATTTTGTTTACAGCCCGATCCTGAATGCCATGCCTGCCTTTCAGACTCTGGAGACCTTTGTGTGACGGGGCAGGCCTGCGTTTTTTGAATCCGCCGGATGGGAGCTCGGTGCCGTTAAGAATTAATGGGTTGCCATGGCAACTATCGCTGCGAGGAGCCCCGGTCGGGATGCTGAGCTCCAGCAGGCCTTTGTAGTCATTAAGACAGAATGTCAGGCGGAGGAGGGCTGGCAGTGGATTAAAGCGGGTTTGTGTGTGAGTCAACATGTCCATGTACTTCAGTGAGACTGTCGTTTTCACGCGCCTCAACGTCTCTGCCTTCAGTTTAATTTGGTTTTACATGCTTTAAACACCAAATTTGATGGTTAATCCCTTCTGTGTGGAGGGATATCCTTTCATTTCTGGCCTCGTCTCACCTGATTGGATGTAGAGCGTGGCGCTGCAGGACGCTGCGCCCGCGGGGTTGACGGCCGTGACGCAGTAGGACCCGGCGTCGCTCGGTCTCATCTGCTTTATCACCAGACTGTGTCTCTCACCCTCAGCCTTAACCACATGGAGAGCATCGCTCCGAATCTCCACATTATTCTTCCTCCATGTCACTGCGGAGGCAGAGAAAAACACATTCACACGGAGGACAAACACCCAATAAAACCTCCCACATAAAAACAGATAGAGCGAAATCCGCCTCACAAAAAAAATGTGTCATGAATGCAGCTTTCTGGTTTTGGTTTTTGCAGATTATCGCTGAAAAACTCCCAGATATATAAAAGATGAATTTTAAGACAGATTTTATTTTCCCATATAAAAAAAATGTTTTCTGCTTCAAGAAGTTTACAACTTTTTTTTTAATAAACAAGGTTCAAGAAAATAGTGAATAAAAAAAATCGAGAAAAAGTCAAAAAGAGTTGATTTTTTCAAAAAGTCCTGCATTTAGTTATAATTTACAGCAGAAAAACAAACCTAATCTTTCAAATTTATTTGCCAAACTTGAATTTTTAAGCTTTTATAGTTTTTTTTAACAATTTTTAATGACATAATTTTCTGTTTTTAAGATAAAAAATAAGATAAAAACACACAACAAGGTAAAAATCTAGTAAAAAAGATACATTCAAGATAAAAAAAAAAAGAAAAAAATCTGTGGGATAAGAATTTTTGTATTTTTTGTAGCATGATCTTAGTTGCACCTGTTGGGGTTGGGCTTCCGACGATGATGCATTTCAGTGTGACCTCTGAGCCGCTCGATGCCGTGGTGTCCTCCAGAGGCCTCTCAATCTTCGGGCCCTCGGCTGGCTCCTCGTCAGCAGACAGGTAGGAATCATCAGATGAACCCCCTGAAAAAACAAACAGGTCAGGTTTATTAGGGACTGTCTGTTACCTGGTTTCACTAAATGGGTCAGTGGCTAAAATTAGTCATGGGCTAGTTTCTTCTTTTGGGTCTTCATGTGAAATTAGTTCTATCAATGAGTCCAGGCCCTGCAGCAAATCAGTGTATTGGATAACTGGTCCATAGTAGACAGAATAACAGACTCATGATCCAGTTTTTAGCCATTTTTAGATCCATATCTATTTTTCTTTTGGTGACCTACATTTGATGTTTTAAGTGGATTTGTGTTTTTTGTTCTGCTTCTTTATCAGCCATTCTTTGCACCGTTTCATAAGTGTTTTCATGATGTTAATTTGGATTTTCATTCATATAGTTATTCCTTAACTTAATCACAGGCATTTCAAACAATTTTTTTTTTTGACCAGATGCAAGTCGTATAAAATATTGAATTATTTTTAAAAATGTAGTGACTTTTCAAAAATTTTACAGTCATTAACCTTTTTCTTCGAAGACGTTGGCAATGATGGCAAAGTATCGAGACAGACATTCAAAGCTTCATTCAAAAACCTCAAAAGAAGCTTTAAATGTAAAACAGTAACATTAAATTCAGCCCTACTAGCAACAAAAAACAAAAAATACTCATGTCTCTAGTCTCGAGAGACACTGGAGTTTTCTCTCTGACTTTGGTGCAGTTGTAGTATTTTTGGAGCCTGCAGCCTGAGGCCATTAAAGGAACTGCATCACAACGCACTCGTGCACCAGCTTCAACTTTCATCCCTGGTGGTTGCTGCCTCTTTTGGCTCAATTAAGATTTTTGCAAAGGCGTTTATCAACAATCATCATAAAAATACAACCTACCTTCCTCTGGAGATCTGGGATGAGCAGATCGGCCTTTCTTGCTCTTGCGAACATTTCTCTCTTTCCCTCTGGTCTTGCTCTCCTCATTGCTTCTGGCTGTGACACATTCGGTCTCCATGGGTTCATCCTCCACCAGGATGGTGGGGATGTTCACTTTCAAGGCCGGAGACGTCCGACCAACCTCCGCCTTCCTCCTTTTCAGGAGAGGGCTGATGGAAGGGGTGGGTGACGGGGTGAACCTGGGGGGCTTGGGTGGATACTGGGACCCTGTTTCCCTCACAGTTATTGGGGATGCTCTTTTCCCATGCTGGCTTGTCGATCTGGGGTCTATTTTGTTGTCCGTCTTTGAATCCGTCCCCAGATCCCTGAAGGTGGATTTTTCAGACGTGGCAACAAGTGCGTCTTTGTCAGCTGCTGAGGAGCTTTGTTGGGTTTCACTGTGTGCAGAAACAAGAAAACTGTTATGTAATACTGACAAGCGTGAAATATTTATCCAAGAAGTGTAAAATGAATTTCAATTATGTGTCCAGATTTGCTGAGAATTAACAAACCTCACAAAGAAAAACACAGCAGACACACAAACATAATGATGTTAAAAAACACAAATTCATCAGCAGAGATCATCTTTTTTCAAACCTGGTGAGGCTCGTCCTTGTGGCTGTTGGCGATTGTTGTCCTGGTAACTGGTGTACTGGTGCGGTTTCCATGGTAACAGAGATTTTCCCTGTGCTTCCTTGTGATGAGCTACCCATTGGTTTCCCCTGTGAATCTCGCTCTGTCATCTTATCCTTCTCAGGTTTGTTACTTTGACTCCCCAGACCTTTGCCTTGGGCCTGCAGAGAAATCTGCAATTTATTCCCATCCCTCTCCCCAGCTTCTCCATCCTCCATCGCTCGCTCCCTCGCCTTCAACTTTTGAACCACTTGGGGAGGAATGGGCTCTAGTTTCCCTGCAGTCAGCCTATCCTTCTGTGACAGCTGCTCAGTCGAATACGCCTTCTTCAAGCTTGGTTTCCCCACAAGTTTCTTGATCCTCTGCAGCTCTTCTGCGAACTTGCTCTGGTAGTTCTGGACCCTCTGGGAGTAGCTCGTCTTATCATCTAAAGAAGAGGCCCGTTGCTTGAATGCTGCTCTCTTCTGGGCTGCACCCTGCAGGATGCAGCCTTCCTCTTTGCTGGGGCCTCCTGTTTTCTTCCCTCCGTCGTCTGAGTCGAAGGAAGCTGCTCGTCTAAATCCAGATCCTGATCGGACTTCTCCGGGCAGATCCACGCTAGCCCTTCGCTCCTCAAAAGCGCGGACCTTGTCAAAGATCTTGGGCCCTGCACGAGCCAGTTTGGGTGTCATGACAGCACTGTTAGCACTTGATGTCTGGGGATCGGAGGGTTTGGTTTTATCCGGGTTTTGGTTTTGGGTGCTGATGCTGTTTTCATGTGTACTGGGAGAAGACAGGGGGGCATGGAGGGAGAGCCCATGCGGTTCGTCAGCAGTTTGAGTCCTAGAGGGGTGAGGATTGAGGGGAAATGGAGGTGTGAAGTTAGAGCTGTAGTGCAGTTGTTGTAGGTGTTGGAAGAGTAAAAAAGAAGCAGATTAGCCTCCTTTTGTGTCATTTTGTCTTGCTAGTTTTTATATTCACTGGTTAGTTCCTTGTGTTTCGTCTGTGTTCTGTGTCTCACTTTCAGAGAGCAACACATCAGACAGCGTGAAAGAAATGAAAAATGAACTAATGTTGGCCACATAAAATGTTCTACAGAATTGAATGTAACTGTGGTGAAGTGGAAGACACTCTAAAAGCAGTAATAACTGAATAAAAATCGAAGTTATGTTGCAGCAACAAGATTGCAGATTTACAACATAAGCTCTTACAAAATGCCAGAAAAAATACCCCTGCTTTTACTTCAAAAATACAAAAACATCATGCCTAAAAAGAACCTGTGAGTCACATGATCATTAATTTGTGGGAACATTCATGCTAATATTAGCTTAGATCAAAGCTAGCAACCCATGCATGCCACAGCAAACCTATAAAGATAATGGTGTTAGTCCAAAAAGTGAGGGGCAGCTTTAGAAAACATGCAGAGGGTAAAAAGAGTAATCACAGTTTTTTTCAGAAATGCTGAATAATACATATTAGCAGATTGTACCATTGTGTCCCCGCTAATGGCTATACGAAATATTAATGACATTTTGTAAGACTTGGAATCGTTGTTAGATTGAAAACATGGCACACTCACTCCAAATAAAACACTGAGTCAAAGGAAAGTGTGATATCAAAATAAAAATAGGAAGTAAAAACACTGTATGAAAAAAGCTTGAATAAATGAAATAAGAGTAAAAAAAAAATCACTTTTTAACTTATGGAGAACAGTTTTGCGAGTTGGGTCAATGAAGGATAAAATGTCTTGTCTTAAGTGTCAGTTTTCTTTGCAATTTTGGGGGTTTATGGTCAGTCTTTGTTGTTTTTAAGTGGAATCCAGAAACAAAAAAGTATTTCCATGTGCTATAACGGCATAGAAAATGTTCTCCCTCTGTAGAGGCTGAACATGCTCCCATAGTAGTCGCTGCCTACAGAAACACTTTCCTCTGACCCCTGAACGGGCCGGGCCAGGTTAGCGTGAGACGCCCGGATCAGCGGTTCCACACCCAGGTGACGGACAGGGGGGGCCCCCTCAGCGGGGGCCCCGCCAAGGGCTTGCCTGGCTGGGTTTGTGGGGTCCAAGTGGGGCCCAGGAGGACGGGATCCCAGAGCACGAAGCTCTCGCTCCACCACAGGGTCATAGGCACCTGGGAGGGTGGCCCTCCGATCCGAAGCATCGGGGTTATAGTCCATCATCCCTCCTCCCTCACCTGGACAGAGAGAGAGGACTTAATTACTATTTACCTGTTACACCAGTAATTTATGCCATTTTAATTTAAAAGATATGGTAGATGTCAAATGGTCTGTAAACTTGAACACAATTAAGTTTTTTTATTAGCACTGTAGTTTACAGATGTTCTGCTAAAGACAGTTGCTCCTTTAAAGACTTTTTCATTTTTTATTCATAGAAAGTGAAGGAAAACGGATAGTCAAGGCTCATACTTTGCTTTGATGTTTAAATTATGTATATAATACCCTTCTGTGACCAACAGCATGCAATTGACTGAAAGATCCATTAATAGAAAAAAAAGAGAATCCTTAGTGGATAGAAAAAAAAAAAATACTGACACAAACCGGAGATCAGGAGCATCATTAAGCATAAAAAAACGGGGCATGAAGGATAAAGAGTCTATTGATTTCTTGAAAACAGGAAATGAAAGAGAAAGTGTGAGGGCTACGTTGTGGGGCGTGCAGCACTTAAAGAAATCCTCCCCTCTTCCATCGCAAATCAGGTAAAGATTGACATTTTAGTGATGAGCAACGGAGACAGGAATGCTTCAGCAGCGAAAAGAAAGAGCAGTCAGCATCTTCCGCTAACGACGAAAAACCTTGAACCAGCTACGGTGTCGAGGATATAAAACGACAGACTCCTACTCCAATTACAAATAATACTGACTCAGCGCTGATCACATAACCTATATCACTTCCTCAATAAAGCCAAAAAACAAAAAAAAGAGAGAAATCTTTCCAGAGGGGCCACTAAGGAAAATATAACACACTTCAGAGCCTTGACATGTTGGGCTTAAAAATACTGTTTTCATTTCTCTCAGAGGAAATTGTGCTGCACATCTCATCTTCACTTGAAGGCAGAGACAGCAGATCAGGCTTTCAGTGCTGCGTTTTGAAGCTAATGGAGTGTTTAATTTTCACAGGCTTGTCTCACACACGTCCACTGGATCTAAACAAGGTCCATCTCCAATGACGGACCTAATTGTTGTGCAGAAACACAACATTTTAGAAAGTAAATGCACCTTGTTTGCATTTAACAAGGCATCTTGGTGTTTGTATGCAGAGGAGATAAACAGAATCTGTTACTTGAAGAGAACAAATGATGCATCACCTCATCCCTCCTTCATTTGATATTCTCTTTCTGTTTTTGTTTTTTTTTTTTGTGGTTGTTGCTTGTCTCAGGAGGGACGTGATGAGGGTGTAGTCAGCCCGCCAACACGAAAGCTTAGAAAGTGCAAACAACCGTGTACAAGCGAGGGAAGAATATAAAACGTCTTTGTGGTACAGGAGAAGGGTGTCAATATTTTCTGCTCTATATTCAGACATCCTGTTGCCTGGTTAGGAACCTGCTGGTGAGGGCATGCAGGTTCTGTGACGCCGGCATACCAACACCTCTTTAGTAATTAGTAAATACTCCTCTCAGGAAAGCTTGCTGGGTTGTGATTGGCTAATGTCGGCCAATGAGGAAATCCTCTTCACATAAGACATTTCCTGAAGAGATTAATGTGAGTGGATTCAGTCCATTTTATTCAAAACTGAATTAAAAATATTTAGTCTTAAACACTTTTGCCTTTAGTCCAATGAAACTGCCTCACAAACAGGATGTGACAGGTCCTTTATAAGTAATGAGCAAATTAGTGCTGAAACCATTAGTCAGTTTAAAATTTTAACCAGGAAGGAGTCTCAAGCAAATAAAAAATAAATTATGGCTTTAGTTGTTTAATTTTGGTTGCAGGCTCTTAAATGTGAGCATTCTGTCCTCCTTTTATTTAATATCCTTTTCAGTTTATTTATTTGGGTTTTGGTCTCTTCGTTGGGCAAAACCAACATCAGAAATGCGGAGGGAAATCATACTGGCCAAATTTACTATTTCTGAAAGAGTAATTAATTAATGAGATCAATAATTAAATTTAAAAAAGTCCAAAATCTCAACTTATGAAATAATAATTTGTTGAAGCCAAAGCAGAATTTCTGAGCAGAGGAAAAGTCTGTGGTTTGCAATATGAGAAACATCATAACAACTTTTCTGCTGTTGGCAAAATAGAAATTTAAGTTCAACAGCAACTTTAGCTTACAAACTCACATTGAAACTGAAGTGATTCTAAATTTATTAGCCACATGGACAACAAAGAGCAAAAATTCACAGAGACACACCAGTGCCATCAAACACCTATAAACATTTATGAATTATTTATGAGAGAATATCATACAGTGTGATACAAAACACTGTCAGATTACAATTAAGTATTTTCTACTGATCATTCTGAGACAGCAGATTAATTTAATCAATATTTGAGATTCATTAGATTTTAAAAATAGCTGCCTATACATTTTTCAACAAATTATTTAGCAATAAATCAACTGATTATTTCAGCTCTCAACAACAGAGAAATAAAATCCAAGGAAATGTGGCATAAGGAGTCTCATAAGTGAGTGTTTCTTAGCATCACAAACTGTTTACTCTGTGTCTCCGTCTCAGCTGATCAAACCAGCTCTATTCAAACTTAATTCTCTACATTTGTACCCTAATTGAATCCTGGCAAAACACAAGCACATACGGTTAAACAATTATTGCAATTAGCTTTTATCCAACGAAAACAGCCCCAGTTTTCCAGACTGTGTGTTCCCAGTGGAGCCACACAGTGAAAACCAGACCTAAGACAGGTTCCCTGCTGGAAACTAGGGCAGTGTGTCACTCTGTTGCATCACACCACGAGGGATTCATGCACATTCTGCCATATCGGATTTTATCCAACGCACGTCTTGGACCGAGCTGATAACAACCCTCCATTAAAGCTATCAATCCACATTGAATCATAATTTTGTAGAAGTGTGTTTTTGGCAGCAATGTTCGTGCTGCAGTAAATCAAACTGACTATCACCTCATAAAAAAAAGGTTTAAAGAGCCTCTGAATATGTGAATCCTGCATCTTTTCTGTTTACTGTGTATCTTTTGCAAGTAGTGCAACTTTGAAATATATATTTGAGCTGAGATGTCAGCTGTGCAGAGCTAATTTAGAAAGTGCTAAGCCTGAACTCAAACCTCGGTGAGGTTTTAAATGTAATACCTGAGGGTCCTCTGCGTCCAGCCTTGTCCTGGTGTCTCCCGGGCCCTTCTTTGGTTTCCATCTGAGGCTCTGTGGTCTCATCCTCTGTGGTCTCAGAGTCTGAAACAAAAAAAGATGCAGAACACAGAGTAAAGTTGGTGAAGAAAGGTGGAAATTCAGGAAAGAGAAAATAGAGGTGGAGGAGAAAAAGGAAGGCTGAAAACAACAGAGTCCCAGAGAAAATGACTTTTCACATTTACTTTGCGGCACAGGGTTTGATTGGTCCTTGAAAAGAGCCTCAGAGAGCCCCCGGAGTGAAATAAATGGGTTGAAGCTCGAGCGTGACATGAAGCCAGCTGTGTCTTATAAAAATACATGGCAGAAACATGGAGGGGAGGGGTTCGTATAGATGCAATTTCCCCGGGTCTGAAACCGTCTGACTCTGGTAACAAAACAGCACCTTGAGCTTGGTTTCTTCATTTAGACTGCTGCTTTGTCCCTTTTATTTTTACCTTTCTCTTTTTAAAAGTTCTACAGAGGTGACCAGTGTTACCTGCTAGAATCATTACTTCTACATTTGAGCTTAATCCAAAGTTTATTTAGAATTTAAAAAAATTTAGAACAGAACAAAATGTCTTGAAAATTCAAATAATGCCACAAAAGCAGTGGAGGAAATTTCAAACTGTGACTCACAACCTTAACTAAAATGTCACTTAATGTCAAAATAATGATTTTATTACTTGTGAACCATTTTTAAAGAATCAGTACAGGTGAAACAAAATGAACTGTTCTTGTGCAGCAGTGAAGAAAATGCCAACCATTTAAAAAATGACATGATAAATTGAAGATACAGTCACAGAAAATGTAACATGTGCAATAATAAAAAAAAAGAAAGATGGACAACATCTATTTGATTGCAGTCTTAATTTTATAAGGAACATTCAAAGCAAAGAGGAGACAGATATATGGGTGTGAAGACGAATAAAGTATCATGAGGAAGAAGCATTAACATTTTGAATATGAAGAAAAAGAAATCACAATAAAAGACATACAAACAGAAACTACAGAAAAGGACATAAACATGTCTGTGGCTGAGATCACATGACATCAGCAGGGTGACGAATGGGTGAGGTCAGAGAGGGTCAGATGGGAAAATAAATAAAAGAAGTAAACTGAAGATGAATCAAGACAGCAGGTTTACCATAGCTTTGCTTTCGGCAGGAGCGGAAAACTTCGCTTCCATAGTGGCAGCAAGAGAGGGCAGACGGGAGAGCACCGTTACTATGGAAACCAGCATCTCTCTCACCCACACGACCAATCCTCTTCGTACCCATTAGAGTCTAAAATCGCCAGCCAAACTGCTGGGTGGCTGACAGATATGTTTACTGGTTAGAGAGCTCGTGAAGGAGGAGGAGGACGACAACCACAAAACAGGTTGCACCCCATTGCGCCTCACATCAAGTCAGATCCTGATTAGATAATTCCAGAAGGTCCCGCCTAATGATAAGAAAGCCAGTGTAACATGAGCAATCAGCATTAACTCATTACATTGCTAGCAGCATGTGTGCGTTTTCCTGCGTGCAATTTTTATGTAGATCCACCCATCTGTATTAAATGAAGTTAAATGGCTTGCACACCAGGCGAGGAGGTGGTGGTGGTGGTGGGGGGGTTCGACTCTGCGATGTAATTATGAGGGGATCTAATTCACAGTGTATCGCTTGTATTGTAATGTAAATATGATTTGAGTCGAGTACAAGCAAGCCTTTGCTTTGGCTTAGATCACTGATTGCGCAAATACTGCCAAATATTAAATCATAAACCACCGAGGCCAGACATTATTCACTCAAGGATTTTATGGAGAGAGGCAACAGCGTGATTAGAAAAATATTGCTTTGTGGGGGTGGATGTACAATAATAAAACCCACTCTAGCTGTAAGCAGTCAAGCAGTAAAAAAAAACATATACATACACTAAAGCGATACAACAGCAACTTTCTTATATATAGGACTTATTAGAGGAATAAATCAAAATATAAAGTACATGCTGCCAAAGGCTAAAACACAAGAAAAGTGTGGGAAAGGCCTGAGAAAACTGTAAGGCCACAGAAGTTCAAAATTTTAACAAGAAACAAAAGCATAGACTATAAAAGAGTAGAGTAGTATTGGTGTAAAGCTCATACTGACAACACACCATGGGTAAATCTGCCAAATGTCCGTGTGGAATGCCCAGTTCTCTGAAACAAGATACAGAGTAAAATGCATTATTCAACGGTAAACACAGCAAAAAGTCTGTTTTTTTTACACTGAACAGCAGAGTGAAAACTGCAAAGATCCATTTTTACCCAAAGCCACTGTTGTTGCATCCAAGTGTGAAGAGCAGCATGATGTTTCGCTCTCCATAAGAGATACAAATCACCTTTGTGTACAACGAAATTTATCCAGAAAGGGAAAATGATAAAATGTCACTGTGTGTACAAACCTGACTGCTAACTCGATGAGAACTGTGTGTCAAAATTGGTAGATTTAATTAAATCTTGTACATTCTTTGAGCTTAATTCAACACTTTTTGACAAAATAATCCTGACTCTTGTGTTTGGAGCTCTCTCTTGGTCCTCAGGTTCTACATTGACTGTGATTTCCAGTTGAAATTATTCCATCATAGGCACATTAGGATGTGTCTTTAAAGCAGAATGGATAGAAGCTTTAAAGTCCTTCCCAGGGGCCCATTTTATAAAAGCAATTTACATCAGCGACACATAGTTAGCAAGTTATGACAGCTGCATTTTTTATAAATGATCGTTGCTTGGAAGTTCAATTCCAACTAACATTCAACACAGTGAACTTAGTTCCACTAATGCATCATATCAGACAAATCTCCTCATTTAACTCCAAGAAGTCACTCTGTTAGGTTTTAAATTACATTTCGCTTGAAAGCATTTGTCAAGAAAACAGATTTGAAGAACTCAAACAGCATCCGATCATATTATGATAAGTTTTGATGAGTGATAACATTGAATTATTGCTGAGACACGTTTTTAATAAAGACGAGTCTCTAAAAGGAGAAATATCTGACAAACTCCGCAGGCTGTGTTTAAATAAGTGTCCCCTGCTGATAAAGCAGCTGGCAAAACTGCTTCTTGGACAGTCTGTCAATCAGCACCAAGGAGAGCTCCTCAGAATGACTCACTGCTTTGCAGCGGATGGAAAGCAAAAAAGTAGCAGAAGTGCAAAGTGAAATGACTCATTTCACACTCATTTTCCTCCCCACGTTCGCTTGCCTGCCCCCCATTGGCTCCTGTTTTTGTGTCAGGCAATTTGATTAACTGTTGCCTGGTGCTAACTGCTGTTTGACAGACTCCACCAGAAGCCTCCATCGTCGTCGTGATCTCCATTGTTATGGCCTCCAGACAATCATATCAGCAAAAGCCAGCCACATACGGCGTCCTTTTGGAAAAGGCCACATTTGGCAAATACTTCAAAGATAATTCTGTGGATGTAATTCAAATCCAACCAGCATTATTCTCACAAATCTGCTGCTGAAAAGCAAGAGGAAAAGTCTCAAGGGTTTGATATTGATGCTGAATTCAGAGGAGGCAAAGCGATTATAAGAAACCAGCTTTATCCAACGCTTTGCTCACTTTGTAGCCCTTGTGACTGGCTGCCCTGATTCTCATGTCTCCATGGAGTGTAGCCTACTGACACAGTTTTTATCCGCTCCAAATTTGTGAAAATGGGTTATGAGATTTACTTGTCATATAGCAAAAACTGTCAGGGGTACGAGGTACATTTTTAAAGAGAATGTTCACAACGGCACAGCAGGAATTTGGACCGCTTGATGATGTGAAAGTGGGTTATCATCCCTTTTTTTGCGTTTGAGTGTGAGGGTTTTGGGAATTTTGATAGCTGAGACAGAAACAAAATATCTTTTCTTACAAAGCCCTCACAGTTTTCCTGAACCGACTTTCTTTGTAAGGTTGTTTATCTTCAATTTGTTGACCGATAATCAACAACAAAAATGAAATAGAGCAAGCATCGCCTCTCCTTTATATACTTTCTCTCTTTTGGATGCAAAAAAAGTGATGAAAGTGGTTTTAATCTATGTTTATTTCCTTAAAAAAAAAATCCTAAAATGTGTCTGTGATCAACACATTTGCATCACATTACCAGGTAAAGGGTGTGGCATGACATCCTAAATTGTAAAAGCTTGTAATCTCTATGAAAAACAGCATGAACAAAGCTTAATAACACCATCATTACACGCAGTGCTGTTCCATAAAGGAGCAAACTCACCTGAAATCTCTTCTTGGACCAGATTTTCTTCATGTCTTCTAGCAGTTCTGCCTGTCAAGTATGTGAGATTACCTGTGGCATGAGCTCACATAAAAAAACATCCACACAGCCCCAATAAGCCCAGGGTGTGGCGTTACCCCCCTTTAGAAAAAAAAATAAAGAAAAAAGGGAGAAAAAAAAGGAGAAAAAAAATCAAGATTCAGCTGCCTTTTTTGTGCGTGGGTGTGTTTACTCTCCGGTCTGGCATCAAGACGGGGGGAGAAAAAAAAAAAGAGAGTCAGAGGAAAGAGAGAGGATGCAAATAAGCCGGAGCCAGGTGTCTTTGTGTCTGAGTGTGTATCCGCTGATGTGAACAGCGTCCCTCTCTGACGTAGACGTTTGCCTTCAGAAAAGGGGGGTAAATTCTCAGCTGGTCTGTCCGACTCCCTCCCACCTCTCCTCCCCCGCCCCTCCTGCTCGGTCCTTTCTGCTTCAATCGAGAGCGCACTCAGAAACAAGAGGAGGTGGGGGTGGGAAGTCTGAGCATCAGGGCTGTGTTGGTCTTGATCGCGGTGATGAGAGTGGAAAAATGAGAGGAGGAGGAGGAGGAGATGAAAATTTAAAAAAACAAAAAAAGGAGGAAGAAAACAACTGGCTTAACAGAGCGTGGTGACTTTTTTTTCCTTGAGCGGGAGGAGTGAAGGATGACGGCAATAAAGAGGGAGAGATTTAGGCAAAGAGAAGAGTCAGAGGGGGGAAGAAAAGGGGGGAGAGGGAGGTAGACAAAGAGAAGAGATGGAGCGCAGAGAGTGGAGGCGAGAGGATGAGAGGAGGCTGGCGGGGAGAAGATACACGAGGGAGGAGGCAGAGCAGGGGAGAAACAGAGAGAAAGAGGGATAGGCAGAGATGATAGGATGGAGAGATAGAGGATGAGATGGCTAAGCATTAAAAAATGGGGGAAGGGTGACTGCAACGAATCGTCTCAGACTGATAAAATATGTGCAACCCACCTGAATACAAACAAAACAAACCCTCCTCCCCTCCACCTCCCACTGTACTCTCCTGTTTTTCTTTGTTTTCCTGTCGGAGGGAGGTAGTGCCCTCAGCAAAACCCATAAGCCATCAATTATTTATCTATATTCCATGTCTGTTAGCTTTAACCAATGATAAGGTCAAGGTTGCCACAGCCTCAAGCTGCCCTGGGCTGTTTGGACTGGAAGAGCAAACACATTTCTCCTGCTGGATTACAGCATGATGCATGTAACTGATTTCAACAAGCAGCGGCTGCAGTTTGACCTCAAAAACAAATTGTTTTCATTATAGAGTAATCATTTAGTGATGAAAAATACAGAAAAATGCTTGATCTCATTTTAAATCTCAATTTTGTCATTTTCAGTCTCATTAACAATCCAGATATCCAGATATATGACATATAGACTGCTGGAAACAGGAAAACTCACATTTGTGAGGTTGAACAAACACCTGTGTTAGCTATATAGATAACTTTAACAATTATCAAAGATCTCAATAAAATAATCAATTGTCAGCATAGTTACAGATTTAAGTTCGACTCTTGTTCCTTGATTTTTTAAATGCAACAAGAACATGCTGTCACCTTATAAAGTCCATATGCCTAATTGTTAGCAAACAGTTATTGGTTTACACATCCAGCTTTAACAGAGAAACATTACTGTTGGTTCAGAGTTGTGCTTCTGGCCACCCAACAAATGTACAGCAAGTCAAAATATCAACTTCCTGTTTTGCATCTTTGGTCTCCACAAGCTCCTGAGGGAAACATCTGGCTCTTTTAGTGGCTAATGACCAACAATGCTCTATTTGTCTTCACATAATGAGCAAATCTGCTTTGTTTATTAGAATGTTTGTGGAAAATTACATTTCTTGTATAAAAACAATAAGCTCAAAGGTGGTTAACTGCTTTGTAGAACTGAGGGAAACTGTGTCGAGTGAATATTTTCTGCAAGGTTGTCACTTGCAGCAACTCATTTCATTTTTTCATTGTTAATCTGAAAGTATTGATGAGAGAAATATCCTGCATTTCACACAATGCTGGCTCACTTTCAGGCAATTAAAACAGAAAGGTTTGCTCCTTCCGCCTCTTATTGCATCTTAATTGACATACTGCTGATATCTATGTCTACGCAGAGGTCTGTTTAAGTCTGACAAAGAGAATATTATGGCACACTCTCCTCCACGATGTCTGATTTGTTGAGCAAACGTGACAAGAATATGTAACTGCCTCCCACCATCCATCTACCTCCTCTTCCTCGTCACTCTCTCTCGGTCTCTAATTCACACTCTGACATGTGTTAATTGTTCTTTCAGACACGTCAGTGCTCCCCACACCACCTCCATCCGATGAATCTAAAAATAATTACAGGAAGACCCAGACCTCCCTCTGCGACTAGCAACCCAGATTCCTCCAGAATCGTCCACATTTCCCCGGCTGCTGACCTGCTCACTTCGCTTGAGCTTTTTACTGTTGTTAAGTGAGGCGTATTAATGTTTATGGCCTTGTAAACACAGAATCAATATGTGAAATTTACTCCCGTCATGAATCAGGAGTTGCTCCTAGAATGATTTTGATTTCAGCCATGAGCTGTTTTGCCTTTTCCTTCATTTATTTGATGGTTATTACCCAGCTACAAGCGGTGTTTCTTGGATACAAATTAAAAGTAGATTTAAATCTAAAATATCATCCTTTGTCACTAAAGATGAATCCAGGTTCAGTGGAATTGTTGTTATTTTAAAAAACCTCCCTCTCTTCACCATCGCACGCCTCGCACTTTTCCTCCATCCATCACAAGTGAGAGGCACTCGGTCCGGCAGAAAGTGCATTAATCAATACCGATGCTTTATGCGTGATACGGGATACACCCCCAAGTAACAGTTCAAACACCCCCGGATCAATAAGCCCATCATAATACAAAATTCCATGAGCATCATCTGGACCAGATACGGCAGAGAAGCTTCCATTTCATGCTGCTTGGAAATACTTCTCATGAGGTTTTTGGTTTTTTTGCACGCTCACTAAAAGCCAAAACGACTCGGCTTAAACCAATCACAGGCTGGGATATCATAAAATATCAGCCATTAGGAAAAGATAATTAGATTTTCTTGGTGCGTGTCATTTATCTTACTCTGAATCTGGTTTTGTCTGATGGTTCAAGAGGCCACATTTTCCGCTGCACTGTTTAAACTGGCAGAATACGCAGTTATTGGCCGCCAACATGAATCTAACAAACAAAACTCTAAGACAGATGTTTTTGTTGAAGAAGCCCGAGCTCCTGATGCAAATTTTGAGAGATCAGAGACACTGAATCAGCATTTAAAGACTTCGGACAGGTGCAATTCAGAGCATGCTATAGTTTAATTAGCTTAAAACAACAACAGACAGAGAAAGCAGACTTCACGGAAACCCATTGATTTTGTGACACGGGCTGCTTTCTGTGGAGCAGCCTTGATGGATGCCTCCCAGGCATACAGCTTTATCAGCAGCAAGTCTGGCATAATCTCCCTGCAACAGAAAACAGATTCTGCTGCTGTTGCATCACACTGTGATCACACCATTTACGCTTTCTTTTTTTTCTATTTTTTTTTTTAATGCAGACCGAGTCTTGTCACATCAAAACAGACCTTCCATATCATGTGTGGCTCCTTAACATCTGAAACCAGTCTTCTATATTGATTTGAAAAGAGGGTAGGAGGAGTGCTTCACTTGAAAAATCCCACGAGAAAAAGCTTCTTACAAACCAGCATGAAGTCATCTTTAAATGCACTGAGGATCTGGAAAGTCAGTATCTGCAAACAGCATGATCTTTGTACTTTATATCACTTGATCAACAAATTTAGGTCACAGTCTTTGCACAAATTTCTCCTTCCTTTACTTTCCTTATGTATGTCCGACTGTTATTGTCCGTTAAAAATAGTCTAACTATGATACAAAATACTTTTATGCTGCAACACGACCTTTCTTTTCTTATTGGTCTGTGTTTTTCCATAGGACATTAGCAAAGAGGGCAGATGTGTTAAGATAGGTGTCCAGTTCAATAACAGGGTTCCTGTTTGCAGAGCAGCTAATCCGTCTTGCAGCTGAAAGCAGCTAAATTATCTTGTCTTAAAACAATTCAAACATACACAAAATTACACTTCTCTGTAAAGAAAATGCTGGAACTAAACCTGGACCTTATAATATCTGCAATGCACTAGCAGGCGTGCTAGCAAGAGCAACCTTTAGCTTCAAAAAAACCCTCAAAAGTGCAACCCCATTTACAGGCAGCTTCCATATAAACTCATTAAGGACTGCATGGCTTTACATGCATGTTTCTGGTCAAGCATTTGTATTAAAATGAATTTCACAGGGCCCCACGTAATAACTTGGCTGTTACAGTCAACAATAGATTTCCATCTGTAGGTGAAATGTTTTGCTTGTGATGTGACAGTTGTATAATACAAATAAAGATGTGTCAAGAACACCTGAGATGGTATGTTAATGCATTTGAAATTCTCAACATTCTATAGTTTTACCTCTTTTAGCAGCCATTCATCCCAGCAAAAGAGGAAAAAGAGTCATAATGTCGAAGCAAAAATAAATGGCGGTATGTCAAACTCAGTTCATAGGCTGAGGTGGTTTGGAAATCCCAAATGACAGCGGCCAATGTTGACAGTCACACTGCAATCTGATCCTACCACCTAATCCTGACCAAATCCCTGAGGGTTCCTGTGAATGACTGTGTACCAGCGGGATGGAACACAAACACACCCTTTGCCAGACCAAACACCAGGGAAACAGCGTTGGATCTTACCCTCGCATATTGCCTCAGCTGCCGCGTGAGAATGAGAGAACCTAATTAATCACACGGTATTCTTAATCCACTTGAACGGAATATTTGGAGAATGTGAAATCATCAAGCAGCTATAGGTTATCTCTGTTCCAGTATGCCAATATAAGCCGGCTGCAATCCAGACATGAGGACAGGGTCAATAAGAAAAGGCGAGAGCAGGAACGCTGTGTTATGTACGGACTAAAGCAGACAATAATGGAACAGACAAGTGGGCCTAGGGATAATAATGACATCAAGGCTGTAAAACTAATAAATAGTTCATTCTGTCTTCTTTGGAATACAAGTTTTCCTATGAAATCCCACCTTGTCACAAATAGTTCAGATATTTTACATACGTGACTGCAGTTTTAGTTGATTAAACATGTTGTTAAAGGTGCAGATTCTTGAGAATGAGTTAGTAATCAGACTGAACAACCACCCTGATTGTTGCTATTTTAAAATTTGGGAATAGAGAACAGAACTATCTTCTACCAGAGTTGCCAACTTTACCTTAAAAGGTGATATGGTCAACATTTATACCTAGCATATGTAACTCATGCTAACGTAGCTATTCAGGGATTGAACCTGAAATTTCTCTAATTTTGACAATCTAACTGTTAACAACACTTTAGTTTAGACTATGAGGACTTTGACTGCTGTGACTTGATGTGTAGTTGGTTTAGATTTGCTGAATCGTACTTTTATACTTTATGATCAGACATTTTAGCTAACAAACTTGTGCACTAGTGCTACAGAAACTCCTGGGCCTCAGAGGTCGATGATGACATGTGACATCAACGTAGTTATGCTATTGGCTCAGAGATCCATCAGTCATATCAGATCTTGTCAGTAAACCTGCTTAAATGTAAATATTATGATCATTTTGGACTGTCAGCATTTTTAATTTAATTTAATTAATTCACCGCTATAATACTTTTTTATCAGGAAA